>DWRA01002327.1:0-14284 GCA_018250295.1 Spathilepia clonius
CCTATTTTTTTATGGCCATTTTAGTAATTTTATTATTTTTATAAGGCAAAACAACGTTTGCCGGGTCAGCTAGTATTATTGAAGAATTAACTTTTTTCACACATGGGCGTATTCATAGGCAATAACAAAAATAATGAAAATTGTATCTTTTTGCATCTTTACTTGAGACACGAATGAACAAAGGACGCAAACTTTCAAAAATGTATGATAATACTGATCAATATTAAGATACTGTGATTCATGCAAAACTTAATTCAATATCGATAATAAGTGTAGGTAAAATATTTTCGTTTTAGGGCACCTTTACAACAATCTCATATCAAATTTCGATAATGTCGTATCCTGCGCATACTTTCACATTGTAATAAATCCATTGTTGACGTAAAACGTAACATTGTCGTAAGATTGCATTGTATTGGTAATCGCTTTCGTGTTTTATGCGTCATCGTCCATCGATAAGGAAGGTCGACTTTGTGATCTTACACGATTTACGAGCGATTTATTCAATTAAATTTTAACTTATACCGTCTAAAAATTAACAAAGTTGGTACAATATTAACTGTACCCCTACCATGAGTCTTTTAGGATTAGCGATTCGAACGTCGTTCACGAGTTGGCCCATCCTTCTCCGAGCAAAATCTTTAGTTCCGATACATTCCGCAGAGGAGTGCTGCTAGGAGAATGTATGGGCCACCTCGTTAACGACTAGGAAAAACTGTAAAAAACCTATGGTTAGGGTATTGATACAGAACGTGTTAGTGCATCGTCGATTCCTCGAATTCCTAAATAATTTCATTTTGAATTTTTCCTGGGCCATTCTATGTAAAAATCGGTTCAGCCGTGCAGTGCGACGTTAAAAAAATGTGTAACGTGCGTGCGATGTTAAAAGAAGTGCACAAATCCATACGATTTTTTTGGAATAGCAGATATTATTAAATCACGACCTGACATTCTGACTTTCTTTATTAGCATAGACATATGTACTGCGTGTACTGTATTAAAAGGTACCGCTCATTTTTTGTAGATAAAAAATTTGTCAGGCAAAGATAAAATAAAAGAAGTAAATACTTATCTCGATGGGATTCTTACTAGGTTGGAAAAGTACTAGTCAAATCTGCCCAAAACTTTTGAAGTAATTACGCCAGTTAATAACAAATTTAAAAACTATGTTAATTTTAAAATTTCAGCTTCGAATACGTCAAAAATATTTGGAATTTCATCTTTTACGCCATTTGTGTCTTAAACTTAAACTTTAGAACCGAACTACTAGACTTTAAATAATATTTTACGTGCCAGCCAAACGTAATTTATAGCTTCACTACTTTTCTTGCAATATATATACAAAACACATAAATATTGGTACTTATCACGCTTTAACACATTTCAAATAAAGGCTATTTGGAGTCATTTAATAACTAAATGAAAATATTATTGCATTTGAGGTTTTTCAGTGTTACGACACATTACTATTAATAAAATATTAACCACAGTTGGATAAAGCCCGTATCGCTCTGTAAACGTACGTTTCCAACCATTTCTGTCCAGTTTATTTTTAATGAAATAACATTTCATCTGGTTTGCTCTTTGTTTTAACCTGTTGTATTTATTTAAGGCCGATCTTCCCGCAAGAGTAGCGCAATGCACGGTGATAATGTACGTAGAATATATTTAAACAAGGCTGCTCTCTGCCTATTATGTTTATTACTTCAGAGAGTTTATAAAAGATCTATGTTTCATGCTTTTATATACATTCTAGTTATAAAATAACTTGAACATGAATGTGAACATGGAAACTAAGAATTTAATTTGATGGTGCTTCTGTTATTTACTGATGCATTACATGATGCTGGAGTCTACTACAGTCATTCAACTTTAGAGTTCTAAATGTTGATGTAAATAAATATTCTCAGTATCAAGTTATTCTAAACTGGAATCTTTGAATCACAAAGCGAAAACTTCTTCACGAATGCTTGAAATGACTACACTTATCCTTTTCTGAAAAGTACAATTTGGCATGTTCCACACATTTTTCACGTCGGTAAATATTTTACTACTGCACGTTTAATAAGGGAGAAAGACAAAACGTTTGTTCAAACAATTATTCGCCCTCTGTCACAATATTTGATCGGCCACTGGACTTTATCTGACTGCAAACGTAAACACTTACAAGTATACCTAATAGACGGAAAAGCCGAGAAAGTTATTAGAAAACTTGAGGTTAAAAAGAACCAATAATTGTGAGTTAGTCTCTCACTAACATTTTGTGTTGAACTCCAAATAATTAGAATAATGTTATCTTATATCATGGGCGTATAAAAAGGGCGCTTAAAGAACTATTTGTATTTTATGGAGACAACAGTAAACAACAACAACAGACAATTTCAAATAATCAAATTTGCATAGGTAAGAAAAAAAATCAAATAGGAGCTTTCATCGTCGGCAAATATGTAGGTTAGAAGCGCCCCTTAAAAAAACTAATGCTACCCACAAGCCTTATATATATACTTAAATAGATAGATTAATTACATATATTAGGAATCCAGATTTTTCGTTATTTCATATTTTTCGATTCTGTCTTATAATTAGTCGTGAACTTTGTTACTATATTGACTTTCGATTAATATTAATTCATAAGTACGAGGATACATAAATCCATTTAAGGACAATATTAGAGCAACAAATATTATGTTTCTTAAATACATACATCAAAAACTAATTATTTTATCAAACATGATCGAAAAATAATACCTTTTTCTCAATAATACCGACTCCTAAAATTATTACACTGTAGCATGAAATTTTAATTAATATTTTGTACTGTAACATAAAATAAATCCATTCTTACAAACAGGACAAGGGAGATTCAAATTTTGTTAGAATAGCAAAAGTATTTGATTGAACGTAACACTAAAGTAATTACATTTACCGAAGAAGTTTGTTTAATGATTTAATAATGCTAATTACTCGGTACTTGTTATGACAGAGACAATAAGATTCCGCTCTGTAGAAGCTTCAATAGGCACTCTGCATAAATACAACTGAAGACTACAGATACCACTTTCTTTCATTTATTTATGAGGAAGAGGTATAAAAAGGCTTTTGTAATGAAACAATAACCGCATAAAACCGCAGATGATTTTGTTTCATTGAAACTACCGCTCTCGATTTTATTTTACTTTCCGAACTTCTTCGGAAACCACATAACGTACGGCTGTTGTTGTTTCACGCTAAAGTTTCCAATGCTTGTAACTATAAGTATATATAAATAGAACTGCTGTAACTACGTATATGTTCTTAAAAATATTGCTAGCTTTTCCATAGATAGAATTGTATTTTTAAAAAATATTGTGAGTTATAATAATAATGTGGTCGTACTCTTTCTATGCGTTATACACATACTGTTGTGGATTCAATCGACCCGATCTTTGGCAGACAGAATTACATATATTGATTATGAATTACTATTATTGTTATACTTAAATAGATTTCCTATTATCAACGGGGGATTATAATTAAAATTAGATGGTTTTATTGTTAATAATGGACTATTATTATTACAATAATGAGGTAGATTGCTTAAATTATCAACAGTCTATTAGTATGATTATTCGATATATTGTTTATTAATACAAGCGATTATAATTAAAATTAGATTGATTACTAATAATTGGTGTTATAGCAACTTTTACGTATTTTTTTTCATGAAGTAAGAGAACATTCATATCATTGAACGATTCTCTAAAATAAATAGTCGGTGATAGAGCTCAGACAGGTCAAGAGATCAGACTCGTTATGTATCAAACAACATTCAATGATATTGTCAGCGATTGTAAACATTATCATAGTAGTACCGATTCAGTATTTTGACGTTATTTGTATATTAAAATAAAAGTGATAAACATGATTGAATTGAATGTTACACTGTTACTGTTTAAAAATTTAAAAAGTTAAAATGTAAATATATAATAATAAATTAAATACGCCAATCTTAAATCGTCATACGTTAATATCATGTAAATTAGAACATCAAATTAGATTAGTATAATTTACTAAGTAACTTACTATCTCGGCGCACTTTGGATTATATTTTTGATATTTTCTAATAATAACTTTTATTACAACTCAAAACAAACTTTACGATCCATTAATCCCACCATTTTTCTATAAACTAAAGGGCACGAAAAAAAACTTCCAACTGTCTGCCTGACAGTTAGAGATGAGACGTGTATTTTATAGTGATGTGACTAACAATATAACTATTAATAAGTACAGCGTATGTGCTTATAAATTCCTTTTTTTTTAATTGTTACTTCTGTCTTCTACGACAAATCTTTGAAATTACTGAATCGATTCAAACGGATTTTTGCAACAAAGGGCTTGAAAGAGTTACTTTACTCCGAAAATATTTCGGGTAACGGACTGGCAAAACTTGATAACTTTTAAGACAAAAGGACGTCTATTAGCAAGCCTAAAATCGTCATTGACTTGAACTATTCAAATAATAGAAATATCCAATAATTTATGCGTTCCACGTAATGTTATTATGAATCCATATTCAAATCGAATTCGTTAATATACTCGTATTGTATCTCAAAAGCCTATAACTAAATTTGCAATCAGTTTGATTCTAAAACTATTGGCATTATGCAGAAAATAATTACAGTATCACATAAAATATGCGTGGAACGAAATGAACGTTGATGATACTGATCGACCAAATCAGGCGTGCACAGAGGGCCATTCACAGAATTCACGATGTGTGAAGTCTATGAATAGATCAATAGATTAACGTGGAAATCGTGGGCATTCATTAAACTAAATTTAATAACATTTCAGGCATACACTGGTATTTAAATTTTTATTATAGATATAGCAAAATGTTTTGTAAGTGAAGTGTTGATAAGAAAGCAGACGTATTGTCAGAGATGTTGTTATGATTTTTATGAAAACTGAACCAAACTGAAGGTAAAAAAGATGTATGTTACCATATACATATATACTTATACATACGTACGTATATCTATGGATGTGTCGAAGATTTATAGGCTCGATTACCGTACATATATTTTTTCGTTCCAAAGTATATACATACAAACATGGTGATGATCACATAATGAACTTCGGAGATAAATGGAACGTCTTAATCCCTGGCATTTGACAGAATTCGAACTATACTGCAGAATTTGATACTTAAAAACTGTTCATTCGAAATAATCCGAATATTGTTCTTTTGTGTGTAGATTCGCTATTAATTTATATATCATCGGATTTTGAGTAATACGCACACTTCATTAGTACGAGAAAATATAGTTCCATCTTATAAGTACTACAACGTTCTTATTTAAGCTACGCTCGCAATATCAAAACTAAAACACAGTATTTGATAATTTAATTAGTTCATTACTTATAATTCGAATATTGTCTTAGTGTGGTTTGTCAGCAATATATTTTATAATTGGTCGTATTCGAAGCCGGTTGGAAAAATATTAATGGAAATTAATATACGAGGGACAAGTCGTGCCGACGACTGCACCGACAGTAGCACCATCGGCGACAGTCGCCAGCGGCTCTGGCGGCAGTCGGTTGTGATTCATTAACCATCAAAAATAGTGGATTTTAAAATTCTGCGATATTTTTGTATTAAATATTGTGTAAGAAGACTGTGAAGATATCAGACATTATGTTTGTCGAGACCTGCGTTTTTAAACTCATTCTTTGCATTTGACACAGCTTAGTTAATTATTTAGAGAATTTCTTAGACGTTTAGAGACAGCTAAAAACGTTCGCATTAATAATTTAAAAGTAGCTTATTTGTTACTGTTTATTTATTACATCGAAATGCATCGTAGCGTTAAGCTATTCCAACGGTTTAGGTAATTTGATATTTATTAGCGCGGTAAAATTTATGTTTGTTAGCAAATAATCAAATGCATAAATTAAATTATTCGCATAAATTGCGGGTGTGCGATGTATATGAAAATTTGTTTGGCAAATTGTATTGTTTGACTAAATAAATTATTGCAAATTCATGAATCTACTATTATGATAAAGTGGCCGTATATATTTTAGCGGACTTCGAAAAAGGTGGAAAATTTTAGTTAGGCTGTTTGTAATTTTTTCACAAGATGCGTTTTGACTTAGTCCTTAGTAGGAACAACGCACTGTGATAGGTTTCAGATTGGAATTACGTAGTATGTTATATTCAGTAACGCATCTCATCAATATATAATCAGGGAAAACTTTAACATGAAGAGTACAGTACCTTTATCCCTTATTTGATAACCAATATTGTTACAACAAACCTATTGACCATTTTATTTTCATCAATAAAAAATATCCCTAAACTTTTTATAACGATTAAATCAAATTAAAAGTAATAAATCTCAACATGCATGCATTTCCTCGATATTGAATTATTCAGCAAAATCTACCAGGTGTTCAATAGTTCGATGACATAGGTCGCGAACTTTGGAAGTTTGTCGCATGCACTATGCGATACCTCTCCGGCAAGCTGCCAGTTGGTGCACAAACTGTCACTTTGTTCCCATATGATAAACTCGTACTGCCAGCTTGATGGAATTGTTTAGAAAATTATGTATCTATTTCATATCGGTTCTGGTTTGTAGGTGAGTTTGAACGTGGCCGGAATAGCGTGTAAGACTTGGATTGGTACCTATCAGTGTTTTTGTAGTAATGTTGGTCACAGCTTGTTTATTTAAATAAGCTGCAACATGAGGACATAAAGGCAAAAAGTACTCATACAGACTTACAAAAAACACACTCGTGTAATTACCGCTACGACAGCTGGATAGAAGTACCATCAATTAAGAATTCAGAGGGAATTCAGAACTATACTAATAATTCCAGTTTATTTCTAGCGGATAATATTTGCTCGTATGTCATATAATAATATAAAGGTGTTATCTACTACCACAATTACATCATAACAATTCCAAAGACGTGTCACACTGTCCTTGGAAACCGTACTAGCACTGACACGCTGCAATGCAATGGTAGAGGTGTCGGATGTTTTCAAACTACCCTTAAAGCTTCCGGGTAGTGCTTAACGACTGCTATTCAACGATAACAACCGGGTCAGGCGGCTTAATAAGCCATCCGAAGCGTGGAAGCGCATGACATTTAGCCACTAGCTACCACCCACTCAATCCCGACCGTTCTCGACGTTTATTAACTTTGCGGATCTGAATTAGCCGCTGAACACGCTTTAGGCTTCGCTTTCAAATATTCTTATGCATATTTCTATGGCATCATAGTATGAAAATGAAGTCCCTAGTAAGCTGTTACATCCACTCTCATATATGTTAAATAAAATCAATGCTGCAAAAAATCAGAAATCTGTTCATTCCCGTGGAAAATTTGAGTCTATGAATCACCCAATATAATAAATTGGCCTAACTTGACACCGTAGTACAACAGCCAACAGTTTAGATATAAAACTAACGCCCCTTTAATACAGCAGCTTAAATTAGGCTATGCAATATGTAGAATATTGGACAGCCTAATTTAAGTCACTAAGTTAAAATACCACATCAATACACCTCAAAGTCAACGCTTAAGAGCTTGCTTATGATCTCTGATCACAGGCGGCTACAATCGGCTACAGTCGCTAAAAGCACTGACGAAAGGCACCTGCAGTGGACACCAGTCACTGACGATAGGCGACGACAATAGGCAGCGATAATCGGCGACAGTCGCTGAGAGTCACTGTCGAAAGGCGCCTACAATCGATGGCAGTCGCTGACGCCAGGCAACAACAACAGGCAGCGACAATCAGTGACGGTTATCGATATAAACTGTCGCTCGTGTTTAAGCTCGGAAGCGAAGAGCAATGACAACATTACAGCTAACGTCACCGTTCAACCGCTAGTGACGGCGTCTGTTTAATATTTTATATACAAATAGGTTTCCCTCAATAATGCGAAGGGTAACATAGTGTGAAAATTTGCATGGAAATGCATACTGGCGTCTGAATATAAATGAGACAGCAATATGTGCAACCTACTAACCTGTTCCCGCTGGAGCTGTTTCACGGTCAAGGTTATGCATCTCATTATAAAACTCATAAGAGCATGTTTTCTGGTTAAATATTATATTTATAAACAACTAAACTTTACACAGAGGTTTGCTCGCGGGCTGCAGACAGACTACAATACGATATGTTCATTTGCTGCAAAGCAGTCTAGGAGTGCGCATGAGACCAGATATAAGTTTGTGACGCGTTAAGTATTTTTTAAGATGTTTACTTGAATTTTATTTTTGAAGGTGTAAGGAAGATATACTTATCCGAGGCATTTCAATTAAAACCTCAAAATAAACTCTTATCTTATATGAGGTTGAAGACATCCATGGGCGGCAGTGGCCACTTACCATCAAGTGGACGGCATGCTCGTTTGCTACTCCATCATATAAAAAAGTGTTATTTAAGTTGCTACGTTGTTACTAATAGTCAATCTTAATCAAGTTTTACCTACCACAGTTCGATATTTGAAAATTTAGATAGACAAAAATTTGGTAATACCTAATAAACTATTTTTTTTTCGCTTGGCAAAAATTAGATAGATTGATTAATAATGCCAGACGTTAAAGTAGATTATCCTACTAAGTATAACATTAATAGTAACATAGAATCTTGTTATATTGCAGTATAACTTTCACACTCGCTCAAGAAAATTTTCTAAGTGATGCATCGCCACATAGCTGTGAGCTCTTCTTGTAGTGTATTAAGGTACCTAAAGTAATTCAAGATAAACTTTGTACGGATAGTGTTGAAGTTTGTACTCTTAATGTGTTTCAAACTTATAATTAAGCACAACAGCAGGGTAACTGCATATCCGTTTTCCAACCAAATGGAGTAATCAAAGTTTTGATAATAGCTAAACTGACCTCATAACTCTGTGAATAGATAATATAATTGATGAACGTCGGAATACTGGAGCACGAAACGGTACTGTCGTTATAGATCACATCAATTTTCAATCTTTGTGAATTATAACTGGCATTTAAATGTTTTTGAAACATTTTACGCGTAAAGTTTCAAGAAAAAATCAAGGTATGCTTACCACCTTATCTTAAAGGTACCGCCTATAATTACGAGTACCTACATTACTACTAGTGGTTCCGTTACAACTATGTTTTGATAGAAAAAGTTTTATAACATGAACGCGTTTTGAAGGTTTCTTCTTGTGGTGTTTCATTGGAGTACGTAGCTTTTGTAACGTATCTATGTGAGCTAAAATTTGGTCGTAGAAGTACCGCAATTAAAAATAAAAATGCATAGAACGTCTACCCATTTTGAATATTCTTTATTGCAAAGAACATTATGGACGGCACAGCTCCTGTCACCTCTGACGGCTATATTGGACGAAAATTCAATTACGGTGAATCAATTTGCTCAACGCTTTAAGAATTCTTGAGAATCTTTAACAAGCGTTAAATAAAATTCATGAATCTAAATTCGAAAAGGAGTGTAATATGTTTAGTTATATTTCATTACAGTGAAGCTGTATAATGCAATAAATTAAGATAATACGGATTGCAAAGGTGAAACTAAACTTCGAAGAAATGTCTTAGTGCATGTATTAAAAGTAAGTACTTTTAATATACATCAGAAAGGTCTGACATTTATTTTTATACACTGGAATTATAAGTACTATTTTAGTCAATATGTATCTAAGTGTAGGAAAACTGCACCGATCCAACGTCTAGAAATTGAATCTAAAGAGTTGTAGTCATGCTCTAGGAGTGTAGATAATCGGCAGAAGAGCACTATAGCCGATATAGAGCAAAATTCGCATTTAATGTTCGAATACACTTCAGAAACCTTTGTCTACAGTTCGATAGATAAGAGGATTAAGGACCATTGTGATGGTTAGCGTGGTTAGTTATTCGTGCTCTAATTAGTAGACCACGGCTATAGATTCACTATAATGATCACGTTTGCATAGACAACTTACGACTAACGTGGTTAGATTAATGCGCTCGAGCGCTTATTTTTCTATGAACTTAAAAACTCAATAAGCCGCTTTTTCAAAGGGTGGAATGTAATGTAATGTATCTTATGTCTTCAGATATGAATGTGTCAGACACGGGCCATATCGGATCAGAAAGGAAAAGTATTTTTATACGACACTTTCATCATTCGTATCTGGACATCTATGTTACGAAAGATCATCATCATCATCATCGTCAATCCATTGCTGTCCCACTGCTGGGCACGGGTCTCCTCTCAGAATGAAAGGGATATTAGGTCATAGTCCACCGCGCTGGCCAAGTGCGAATTGGTAGACTTCACACACTTTTTGTGAACTTTTTTTTCAGAGAACTCTCAAGTATGCAGGTTTCCTCACGATGTTTTCCTTTGCCGTTATCGCAAGTGATAATTAATTTGAAATACCCTTGTTACGGTAGATATAAATAGGTAATTTCACATCAAACAGGAGAACACTTTTTTGTCTGTCAGGGCACGCGTCCAACATGCTTTATATGTCTGTAGATGTAAATGAACAAATAAATCGTCGATAACACATAATGAGCGTATTTTTTAAAATACTAATCCAACTATGCAGTTTTGATCAAAATTGACTCCGTTACTGCTTTCAGCGTTTTTTACTATTCCTTATAGTGGATTTTGCCACCAAGCTTAGAAAAAAATCACCCCGTATACTAGTCACATTACTCGCATCCAAAATTGTGATGTGATCAACAAATTGAATAGGTATTCATTTTTGAGCGACCCCAAATAAATTGGGAGTAGGGCAAGCAACTTCGCAATGAATTATTCTGAGTGGGAACTTAATACTACGCAAAGGAAAAGGGTTTCCTCATTCAAAGGTTGGTTGTAAATGTAGCTGGGAGTAAACTTCCTACCTTTTATGTTACGATAGGTATGTACAGCGGTCTTGAGAAATGCATTGAAGTAAGGGCCGAAGCAGATTTGCTACTTTTAGCATCGGCGATCAACGATTTAGCTGCTTTTTGGAAGCCAGACGCAGCGATCAAATACTACACCTCATACACGTTTCTACCCGCGTCACTTTTGGGCGTACTAATGCAATCGCGATTTAGATTTAAAAATCGCTAGAATGTGATGTAGCAATGCAATTAAAAACCTAAAATCGCATATGCCTCAAGTACCTAGTCTGATATGGTCGTAAGTTGGGTCAACTACGCGCAGCACGTAATTTAAAGATATCGTCGGAGTTTGAAACTTTGTGCGAGCAATGGAATAGCACTCCGTTAAGTTTCTAGTTTGCGACAACTATCACTCTCTTGTTTCCTTTATGACAAACTTACAAAGAGACAGGGGCGCGTGTCGATCATATAAGTAACTAATTAGATCTCTCCGTTTTTGAGAGGGAATTATTGTTACAGATCTAAAATATTAGAAAGACAAACATTGTGTATATGTGTACGTATATATACTTCTTTGATACAATCAGTAGCATGAATTGGTTGATGAGTTTAAAATAAAAGCCGACATGAAATTCGTCGTTAGCGAGTAATACTGGATATTTTAGTCTTTAAAATATCAAACGCGACTTTAATTTACTGTTTTTGTTGCGCTACATGTATTATTTTTAGGCGTCTGGAATTTTCAGTATGATAATTATTTATACTACGTGGCTTTATTTCTACAAGAAACTAAAGCAGCCTTTTGCCATATTTTCGTAACTGATTTGCATTAAGTTGAGTTACAAAAAAATCACAAATTGTTGGAAATCGATTTCTTCATATTCTTACCATAGCAAAATAACTCTTTTATCTGGCTATCAAAATGCTTCCCAGGGAAAATAGAAGTTTCTGGGAAACCGGGCGACATTTCTACTACAGAAACTCCCACTTAGTAAAACAATCTCGGTCAATGCATGTCGTTAGCCTTTAACGCTCTTTATCGAGTGAATAAATCTACTGGGATGAGTATTCAGTGGTTCGACCATCAAGCTAAACCGGGATGCAAGGGATTTATGTACATTTTATGCTGATCAGAATGGTCAGAATATTTGAATATTAAGCAAATGTGAGTACACCATTATCTAAGAACTTGTAATAGAACTCTGTAATTTATTCTGCGATTTATTTTTTCTAATAGAGTAACTAATGTGAACTGGTCATTACCATCCCGGCGAAGTAAAGACACGTTATACTGGCTTGTGGTCTTTTTTGTTCATAAATGGACTGAGTAAGAATATCAGATTATTGCTTTCAGTCTTAAGAATCCCGTGATGTATGAGACCACAAGCGAAATTGCATAGGCTAATCAGAAAGGTTTAAATTGATAAATCGAAAGGTGAAGGTTTTATTTCTGTAAGAGCATAGCGCTAATTCGTGTTAAATATAAAGCTTTCTAGGCGTCATTTTAAGCCCCATAAAGCAGTGTTTAAAGCATGGATAATATCCTGTTAGTGCAGGATAAAATTAGAAGCATGTAGGGAAATGCCGGGGCTCGTCGCTTCATTATTTCCCGGAAAAACCGGAGACGATAGGATGACCCACATTTATGTTTTCTTTTAAACTCGCAGTAGGTAATCCTCTAATCGGTTTAATTAGAAGTTGTACCGACCGCAGCTTTTTGCTATACCCGTGTTCGAGCTTTTTCAAAGCGTAACGTTAAAACAAATTAGTTTCGATGTTCTATTTAAGTTTCAAGCTACTTTTTTTGATCAATTCTTTTGCAGAGTGAAATGAAATTAGAAAAAACTCTTTTAGGAATATTCTACTTAAAGCTCATGTTTATAAGTCTTGTTTATCATTTCGAATAAGTGTATTATACGTATTTTTGATCAAAAAGATGCAAAAGATGCTGTGGCAAGATTCATCATCCTATGTTGTCATTTTATAGGCAATTATATTATATTCTCCGATAAAAGATATGTATTTATCCCGACCAAAATCAATCCCAACTTTCTGAAGAATGATGTAAAGAAATGTCGACAACTATGTGATATTTAAAACATGGAAACATTTCAGCAAATATGTATCACCCCTCTTCAAGAGGTCGACAAGAAACAAGTAACAAGTTTTTTATGTACAAAATTATGACAAGAAAATTAAAGGTCGATTTTCGGGTACCTGCGACTGCTATTAATTGCTTACTGCTTTAGGTTATAAAGATATTTTTGTTCCAAAAATAGATCCCGTTGTACATCCCTAACTCTCAACGATAATTATCGACCTAATCAACTGTTTGTACGGGTCATTAGACAGGAGACCGCCAGTAATAATGAAAAACTAAACACGTTAGGCGGGGTTTTGGTTTTTTTATTCGTAGAGATCCTCTATTGTCATATTACCATTATATTAAAGTACTCTGAGTGCTGTGATGTTAACAGCATTATTTTGGTAGACATCTGAAGACAGAAAAAATGGGTAATTTTGAATAGGCTACTACTTCCAGACAATACTGAAGGTGCTTAAAAAATGAGCATTTCTTAACAATTTGTACAGAAAAACTTACTCTTTTGCGGACGAGAGAGAAACCTCAAAAGATATCCGTTGTCACGGGAGCGAAGACGGGTTCTGTGGGATTTTTAACCACTAAAACACTCCCGCTGGCAGTTGTCACCGTTACGTGGAGGACTCCAGCTGCAACGGAATGCTACCGGAGTCCTACAAACATTTAAGCTTAACACATTCACGCTTGTTAACGGTGGTGTGCAGCTACAAATACCGTCGTCTTTCTCGGAATGGTCAGGCGGTTCTATCTCCTGTTCTTGTCACCTGCAAACCCAGAAGCCCCCTTTTAATCGTCTCTTACGACAGTCGCAGACTATCGTAGATTCTGAACCTGAGATTACAATACCAAAAAATATACCTACAAGTTAGTTTGAGTGGAATTTATTACTCAGTCTGCGGTGATTGCGTTTGCGGTATTCCTGCACGCCATAGTTCATATGCAGGCTTTTAATAACGGAATCATACGCCGTGTGCGCTATGCATGCGGCCTGCATAGTTTACGTTTTTAATAGGATACGTGAGCGAAACTTTGATGGCTATTCGTGGCGTGGCTACCAACGGAAAAATGTTAGAGAAGTTTATGGAAACATAAACTCTATTTTAACATAAACGGTGTACGTGAGGTTGTTTTTTAATTACTCCTTTTGTTAATTTGGGTAACGGTGGTTATTTGATAATGCCTTAATACGTTTAAAGGTGATAGAAACCTTTCGACTCCGGCGGCTTCACCGCCTCACTTATTTCTGCCTAATAACAGCAGTGTTAAGCGCTGCTGTCTTCTGGTTTGAAGGGTGTGGTAAGAAAGATAAAC
>DWRA01002328.1:0-14280 GCA_018250295.1 Spathilepia clonius
CAGAACACAGCAGCGCTTAACACTGCTGTTATTAGGCAGAAATAAGTGTGGCGGTGGTGCTGCCGGAGTCGAACTACGAAGGGTTCTACCACCTTTAATAATACTTAAAGCCTTCGATACTGGTTGGATGTAAACAAGGAAGTCCTGTGTTACGGATAATATATACACATATGTATTCAACAAGAATTCAAACACATAATGCAGAAAATATCATATCTTCTAGCTGGGATCAAGCCCGATACATTTTGTCAGACCAAATTCGTTATTACCTTGTTAATTGAGTTAACAACATTGCTAAAATGGGTGTCAATAATTTATGTAGCGTATATTTGTTTAATAGGAATGTTTTGGGCGGGTCGGTATCAGCCGCGTTAATCATTTTAATGCAATGCTCATAATTAAGATTTGCTCGCATTAAATCCGCCCGAGGCACCACGACCCATTAATATTTTATAACATTGGCACTGCCCAACATATTTTACAGCTTACGATACGATTCCGGTATCGAAAAAATCTTCAAATTAAAACATATGAAATGACAAAAAGGAAATGATTTTTTTTGTTACAAATTGGGTATTTTCTATTCAAATGTGTCTACGTCGATGTCTTTGTAGATTTGACTTTAAAAGTAAGTATATGTATAATATTAGAAAAACAAGGAATGGTACAGCGTTTGTAATTAATATAAGAAACAAAAAATAATAAAGAAAAATGTTTGTGTAAATAGCATCGCGTTTATTTTATTTTATTTCTTAACTCGTTCGTCGCATCGTACTCGTAAGTGCTGAAGGCGCGCGCTAACGACGCGGGCCGAAGCTTATTTAAATACATTCGCCAACACAATGCAAGCTCGTACTAATGTGCATTATTATATTAGCATTCACTGAGACAATCGCTTTAATAGAAAATATACTTTAATGGGACTCCACTAGAGTTGAATTCAGGGATTTACGCAATTATTATAGGTGGTGGAACTCTTTGTTTATGGTTCAAATACTTAAGCACTACCGTCACACCTACTATCATGTTTTACAGCGGTAGTGCCTGCTGTTTATATTATTATTCTATCCCTACATGTTAACATTGGGAGTTTTGAAAATAATTCAGGTAATTTAAGGAATTTTTTCGTCACGACTTAAGCAAATGCGCTGATAGACATTCAAGCACTGGGGTTCAATGTATAAGATGATATGGGTTGCAATAGGCAGTACTCAGATATTTAGATGTATCACATAATTATATCAATAAAATATTATTAGATGTGGAGATTGAACCTGAAACCCTTTTGCGCGTCGGTATGATAACCACTACAAAGGGCAATAAAGTAGTTATATATAATATATATAAATTAAGTTAATATATATAAAAATATTCTTTATTTCAATTTTAAATGTGTACGAGTGGATTCAGAATTGTATTATGGTATGATATACAAGTCTCGCGTGCACTCGTAAATAATGGGCATTTAGTCATAAGCGAGAACAAGACGTTGCCTACAATTGTTAATACTTCATACTGGTACGTGTAATGTTTGCTGTTACTTGTACATATAGTACAAGTAAGCACCCGGGAGTCTGGGCCATTAGTTCCCGTCGCGGCGGCCGGACGAGCTTGCTTTTTCACGGCAGGACATTTGTCAGGCCAGACTGGCTGGCGGTCAGCCTGGAGATCGCTATCTAGTTCGTATTTAGTAAGACATCTTTCATTAATACCTTAATTAAGTGGTAACTTGCGTGCATTAGAAAATGTGAACATTTTTATATGTCGCAGGTTTAATGCGACCGAGTCGCTTTAAAGTCGCAAAATTTTTAATTTACAAATTACATATTAATTTACAAATAGAAATTAAAATTAAAGTTTAATAATAACAAAATAATTATATTATATTATCTTTATAGTGAATGCAATGTAAATAAACAGATAAGTATAGAAAATCTAGATTCAGAACATAAATCTCAATTGTAATTAATTATTTAAATGCAAATCCAGAAGTCTGGCTGTAGTGTGTAGCTCTAGTGTTTCTGTAGTGGTATAGAATATAGTATTTTCCAATGCTTCTAATTTTATTTTATATTATAGCAAACTTTTTTGTTAATTTTCTAATTCACTTTAACATAGCATTGAAATACTGAGGTATATTAATTGTTGTAATCATCAGCGTTTTAAGAAGTCAATACAACGATATTTATAAACAAATTATTATCAGGGACGTCGTAAACGGGTGGGAGTAATGAAGGGTTTAAACATTAAAACTTCAAAGCTTTCAAAATGATAACAAGCAGTGTAAACAATATTATCATTAAACCAATATTTGTAATATATGCGCCGCGAATAATTTTCCACAATTACCCTTCCATTATCCGGCCGGCCAAATATCACCTGTTTAAAATCACCGCAGTCAAAACATTACCCGTTTAAAATCGTTCATGTTCGAACTATTACGTTTAAAATCGCCCATAATATTGTCATTACGTTAAATTGACCAATCAGCGTTTGCGCGTAAAAATTCAATGAAACACCTCAGTGCTTTTTTTGTATCAATCACGTTCACGCATTTCGAATTGAGAATGCAATCGCAATTTTATTAAACGCTGGACGCGAGGAACGTACGCGTGCGATTAATATACACATGTGTGAGTGCGAGCATGCCTTGGTGTGTGATCCTTGCAGGTTTGTCTTATTACGGATGAGTTTGTGCAAATGTGCCAATGTGTATTAACAGTGCCATTCAACGCACATCATCGTGCGGACCTAAGTGTTAGATATAAAAAAATATTAACTATAATAATAAATCTTTTAGTTTAGTAAGAGGATATTATGTGCCGAACCTGAAATATTCGTCTATAATTATTGTCGTGTAGTCTCGTTACTACGTATAACATATTGCGCCAATGTCGCGCTCAATGTTAAGAGTTCCTTAAGAATTCATTTTAAATTTACTTTAATTGCATGGGCTCCTAAAAACCAATCGTTCACTTTCACAATAACTTTATACACTGCATTATACAATAAAGTCATCAACACGTAAAAGAAAGTACTTAACTTTATTTAGAATGTCACTTAAATTGCAAATATTACTTGGTACTCAATTATTTCAAGTCGGTTATTGAATATTCTCTATAATGCGATGTGATCATACTTATTCTTTTTTGCTAATTATTTGACAAACCGCTTGCAGAACTGGTGAAGCATGAAACTTGTACTGCAGTAAGGTTCAAGTATCACTGGCTTGTCGTATTTCTGCACTATAGTGAAGATCAACCCTCCAGGTCTCATGTGTAGAATAATTACAGTGCGCAAGAAAGTATGTCCTATCGCGACGTGGACCGGTTCCCGCAACCGGTCGCCATTCGCAACACTAACTGTTTGCCATTGTGGTTATCAATACGTGTAAAGTGGACTTGTTCGTTGCATCTATTATAAAATAACTAACTCTCTTAGTTCATAATATATTCATTGGTTATACACGCGTTTTGCTAAGGATTGTCTATTCCTTTTTTATCTCTGTATCTATTTATTTGTAAAGAAGCTTCTTCCTAAGCTAATCCTGGAATGCCATAAATAATGTTTTCTGTACTAATAGCTTCTCACTAGAGTTCTGTATTGAGGTTTTTATGGTCGTATTAAAATACACGAACACCCAGATTCACGGAAGAAATATAAATTTATCTAGCAGGGATCAAACCCGCAACCCTCTGCGCATCAAATCAGTGTGGTAAGCGTTGCGCCAGATGACTCCATACTACATACGTTATAGAGCAAAGTGCAGAAAGAGCTCACCTTCGAGACTTTGTGTTCCTCAATATATTTATGACTCGTTTGTGATTAAAATACGTATTGGTGTCTATTACCTTCCATCGCGCTCCCGCCGCCTTCCGTAACGCTAGGTTTGTTTATTAAAATAATACAATAACATTTTAAGCTTAATAAAGGAATTATTGCTTAGTACGGATTCATACAAAGGTTTCAATTAATCGGTTTTTCTCGGGTATGACGTTTTCTAGGTCTTAAAAAAATATGAGGGATCGAATCGACCTCTAGACCGTATGAAAACTGTTATAACATATTCATAATACTAGATTCCACTGCTATTATTTATAAAAAGACATCGAAATAAATAATGTTTTTGTTACTTTTTTAATTCGTCTAACAAAATAAGTAAGCTAGGAACAAATAGCGCTCGCTCTAAATCTAGTCTTGTGTTCTCGACACGTCATTAATTTAGTTATTGTGTTATTTAACGGTCATGGCTTCCCACTTCCAATAAATAATAAAAAATGATTTTGTTTCTTTCTCTGCAGTCATATTGTTTTGTAATAGAAACGACAGATAAGAATAAAATTCATTGTTGTAATATCTTATTACACATAGAGATGTTCAGAATAATTCAACCACAAACTATATCCATACTACCTAAACTGTAACTAGTTATTTCAACTAATGAACTGAACAAGCGATCCCTCTTTCAAGATTGTACCCACAGAACCAAAAGCTGAATACTAAGTAGTAATAGTATTATATTTAGAAAAATTAGCCTTGTCCGCTTTGCTCAATGGATCGTCTTAAGACCACCTCTGATTTTCGAACTTAATTGTAATAAAAAACAAACGTCGGTAGAATCTGGAAATCTGCCGCCGGCCGTCTTATGGGATAAGATTTAAACACTTGTTATTCTGGAAGGAGCGCCACGCAGTAAGACAGAAATGCGTCGATGCTATTCGAACACACGTTCCTACGTCTATTTAAAAACAGATGAAGATTGGAAATCTGCAATACATTTCCATGGCTTGTTAAAAATCGTTCAAACGGCGAGTGTAGCGTCTGCACGCGATGATTTATTGCGGAATAACACGACGTGCTTCACTCGTATAAAAAACTGTTTTGAACGTATTATATTCGCAAGTGATTTTGGTATGAAACCAAGCAACGACGAGATAGTATACCAATCCGTGTGGGAGCAGCGTGGTCAAGTGTGTGCCACGCTCTCCTCAGTTTCGGAGCGTGGCCGTGCCCAGGAGTAGGATATAAAAAGTGTTGTATCCATACAAATGATGAAAGTTACAGTTATGCACAGATTATGCAAGATTTGTATCAATATTCTCAAGTGATCTAATATTCGTTTTTTCTTTTCGTAATTACTCCAAAAACGTATAACAATCTACAAATACATCTAAATATTCGCATACATACAAATCGCACATGTGTGTGCTGCAACACACACTATGTACGTGTAATATTAAACTCACGCCGCTCCTCAGCTGGCTCGTCAGGCTGCTACTATGAGAGAAGCTGCTTCAAAGATTTCGGCTTAACCTGAAAATTCTCAAGAGGTATTAGCAGCAGTATTAAGCAGACGTAAGAGATCTATCAAATCGCACTTACTACAGTCTCATAAGGACTATTTCGTATAACGCAGGATCATGTGTGGTGTAACTCCAGAAATATGGTAGAACTCTTTTTGGTTCCACTCATGGTCAACGTTGGCATTGCACACTTATTTTTATCTTACGAAAGTTACTCATGAGAGGCAGGATTAATGTCAGAAAGTGAGACATAGATAAATATGAGTTCTAAGTTAGTCCTCACGGTTAGCCATGTATGTATAATCTCCTCAGGGAGTACTACGTACTTATTTATTTACACTATTGTTGTGGTATAGATGTTTGTACGTTCTCGACTTTGTCTCTTTACATGACCATATGGCAGTAGAAGGCATTTGCATTTTATTAGGTGTAAGTAATTTAGAATGTGGTAGAACCCTTTGTGTTTTCACTGTAGAGCCAGCACCGCCACACCTATTTCGGCTTAATAACAGCAGTGTTCAGAGCTTCTGTGTTTTCATTTCAAGGGACATATAGGAAGGGAGACATAATTATCCGAGGCGTTCCATGTAGTCCAAATCCTATTTGAGGTACATTAAAGATGTCCTCGGATGGAAGTGGCCACTTACCATCAGGTAGATCTCGTTTGTTACTTCTATATTATTAAAAGGTATACATATATATATCTAAAGAAACAAAATATACATACCAATCAACTAAGTCTTCAACACCTTAATCTTGATTAAAATCACGCTGGAAATGGATACGGATATGAATCACGCGGACCTTTCAAAGTTAAACAATAGAGGGTAAGTAATTCGGTCCATTACTGACGCCGATCGCATCGTGACCCGAGTTGCTGCAAAATGGCGTACGATTGTAATTGAATGTCTCGATAAATTACCACCGTGTGTTGAGGGATTATGAATGTAATTATCAACTTATACTCTCTTACTGTTTTCTTGCAAATAATAAGTTTACCTTCTTTATAAGACATCTGTGTCTAATTTCAAAGCCCAGGAGGGACCTGAAGCCGATCACATATGCGTTGCCACATCTAAAAAAGTCGCCTCCATGCAAGTCGGTGGGCATCTACACGCTTCCACCAAAACACAAAACTGTCCATCCCCAGTCCAACTCCTTGGAACTACAGACCTAGGTTAAAATGCACTTCTTTATTACCTCCTTCACGCAAAAATAAGGTCACAAAACAAAAATTCGTTGTAATTATAAGAGTCAGAAACATTGTCGTTTGTAATATCCTTTCGATAAATAATTTTTTCCATCTTCAGCATTTGTATATCCAATTACACACACCAAATCATATCATAAGTAAAATACGTACTATTTAAAATATAATCGTACAAGCTCCAAAGAAGAGAAAAGTAAATCACAAGCTCTATATAAATAGCTGCGACTACGAGTCACCTTGAGAGACCTTTCAAACAATAGAGGGTAAATAATTCGCTCGATTACTGACGCAGATCGCATCGCACAGCATCCGTTTAACTCGAGAATAGCCAGAGTTAGAGACCGATCACACGAGCGATTTCGTGACGCAGGTGAAATCGGCGACACTGCCACAATGTCCACTGCGCGGAGAGGTCACCAGCAATTTTAAGCGTAATCGATATCGTAACTTTATAACCGTGACGTTGCAACTACACCGCAATTAATCGATTTCAATCATTCGTCGATCAACTACGCGGCGTCAACTGAGACGCCGCAATTCCTTCGCCGCCTTATTATTATGATCATTTGTAGCGCCAATATCACTATTATATCGTGACTGGAAAGGAAAACATATGAACACACCAAAAGGCCGTTTGGCGTGTTATTCTTATTACCGTTTCAGTGACGATATAGTTTAGTTAACTCTTACGCTGAAAAATCGCTTGTGTGATAACTGCCTTAGTCGTTAGTCGATTGAAATAAATGAGTCAGTGATGGGTGTCGATAAATCGCCGCCTCCTCGCTGAAGGAGGCTGTAACTTAACGATATTAAGTTTACGTTTATGGATAGCTGTAAATGCAGTCGAACTGCCATTAGCTTTACGAAACTAAGGAAGTAATGACAAATGCTACGTAAGTTAAATAATAATAGTTTTTGATGGTGTTATATTTTTATTTTTTTTTGTGATAATTTTCAATGCTTTTGCAAAATCCATGTCACGGAAGTCTCAAATATACTAAATATACTAACAAGCTTATATATTCATATCGATTTGCCTCTGTACAGATTGTTTAATCAATGTCGTCTGTAAAACATGGATTCTAAGATTTAACGGATTTTAATTGCTTTTATGATTTATACAAATTTCTAGCTCAAAAGTGTGTGCACTGGTATTGTAGGTATACTGCATACTTTGATGTTTATTACGAGTTTTATTAACAAAAAAACTCCTACTAACGTCAGTATCCTAAAAAAACATTTGGCTTTTCTTGTATAGAAAAAATGTTAGAGACAATTTGACAGTCGGTAGCAAGAGTAATTTGTATGATTGGATCATGATCGTCTGTTAACACGATAGAGTATAAATAACTATATGGCAATAATACTCGTATAAAGCCGTCATAAATATAAATGTATCCAGCAGTTACATAAAATCAGGTGTTGATAGGCATTGTGGGACATAACCGTAAGTCGTGCGGCGTGCGGCGGTCGTAAAGTGCGGATTTAGGTGTCGTCAAGCTGTTAGCCTTCTGTCATAATATAATGTGTACTTCAGCACGCGTCGGCGGGTGAACTGTACACATTTTGTTTTGTAAATGCTGCTGTTAGTAATGTTAGTGGTTATATTGTAAGGGATTGCAATTCCGTCTTCTAGCCCACGTAAAAATATAATATTGCCCCAGTTCAACAAAAACGACGTTTATTGGTTGATTTAATTGGATAACTATTTAAAGTATGTGGGTGATAATTATTATAAATACAGATAATACACTTATGTTAAGTCAACTAAAGCTTAACAAAATCTTTCCGTCCTAGAGCATCGAGAAAGAAATATATTTTTAACATAAAGTAACGTATTAAACTGCTAAGCGTACGCTTAGTGCAACTGATGTGCAATCTTAACCTGCTGCTGTAACTAGAGCTGTAACATCTACTGTATTTAGAGATTTTTTTATGGGTTTATGATACATGTCCATATAGCTTGGTGTTGCTTTCAATATGCGGGCTTCCTTAATACATAAATGATTGGGGATATGTAGAAGCTGTGTGTACTTACATACGGTGCACATACACCTTGCACACTTTCTTATCAATATACTGGACTGTATTATGTGATGCATCATAATGGACATGACACAATGCCTGTTTTAGCAGATGAGTAGATAAAACCACCGACCTCGCGTTCAAAACTTATCTACGTCACTCGTATCGTGTCAGGTGATGCGCATGGCGCTGGTGTAGGGCTTAATGAAGTAGGCCTGGTCTTCCTTAGAAATAGTATCTATGTACTTCATGCGCAACAAGCGGCAGCACCACGTGAATAACAATAGCGAGAGGGCACATGCAGAACGTCTGTATAAACTCGTCGAGCGCAAGACGACGCTTGTCATTACAAGTGACATTAAAAGACCACTTTGACCGATTTTTGTAGTTCTACCCACCTGCATGTTGACAAGGATTAAACATAGGTAAAGATATGTTTTAAATTACCAATGTGAGTAGTATCAACATCTGCGGTTCTAAAATGTCAAGCTTAAGGTAGTATTTTAATATCCTATAAAAGCAAGCTAAAACAAACAGCTGCATAAAAACAAGCGAATCCACCTGATAAATGTTTCAGCTTTGTTTACGTTTTGTACGCGGCGGTATAATTCGCACGAACAGAGCCCGGGAATAAGCGGGTTATTACGCGATAAATATGCGGCTAATTTACGGTAAATATGCTGGTAATTTAAGGTAAATATGCGGTAAAAGTCAGAAGTTATGAAACTGTATGTATGCTTGCACTGTCATTAACAAAATGTACCGAAAGCACTTTTTAATTGTGCAAAATTAAGTCTAAACATATGTTTTCCACCCAATACGAAGTAACTTTAAAATTACTGCTATTGTCTACAATAATATTTTGGTCAATGATCATAGTTTTTTGTGCTTATATGGAAAAATATGGACGTGAATGTATAGATCTACGTAATAGCTTGTGTAGTATAAACACGAGCTTAGTTTCCAAATGTGTAATACGTATTAAGCGTGGCGTACAGTGGGAATGTTTCGGGGCCGGTAAAATAACGCCGCTGTAGAATTGCGTCCCTGAAAGCTAACTAACGAACCTCGTCTTAGATTAGGGACACAAGGACGTGTCTACACATAGGGATACGTGTAACGTTAGCAATATCCGAACATCTCGTACTTTTCGGCAAATTGCTGTTCTGCAAAAGATAACATTTGTCAGTGTACCTGCGAGTACAATATTCGTTATCCGTATGTGAATTAAAAAAAATAGAAATCGTGGCTTATCAATTAATAAGCCACGATGGCTTTGTCATTACAAAGCACGAACCCAAAATAAATTGGTATATAAATAAAATATTAAACTGATTATTATCAATAGCAACAAGAGCAGAATGGAAAAAAGGATCACAAGTCACTCTTAACCATGTGGACTGACGATTTTATATTTTATTATAACATAAATTATAACTCGAAGTAATAATAACATTGAAGTAACAAAAAGTAAATGGTTACTGCCGCTCATGGATATCTGTAAACATCTCCGTATAGATCAACATTCTAGCTGAAGTCCATGAGTCAGTCCTGAGAATTTAAATCTCATCTCATATCTAAGTCCGCTAGGCGTGGTGTCCAACATTCACACCTTTTCAGCGTAATGCAAGAACTGCTACAAATTTAAATTTTGTTTCTGCTTAATAATCCTCGTAAGCGCTGCTGTATTCTGGTTTGAAGGGAGATACTGATAGTATACACTGATATTCGAAGGAGACATACCTGAGGAGTTACTACTTAGTCCTCAAGGCTAGCAACGTACGTGTGGTGGACATTAGCTAAGACTCCAAGTTTTTATGAGGTTGACTACAGATGTCCATTGATAGCAGTTATAATTTATCGGTAAATTCATGATCATTTTTTATTTTAACAAACCAAATAAATTTATATATAAGTTGTTTAAAATAATTATTTTTCGCATTCTGCTCAGTAAACCCTATTATTTGATATCGATATCGTGAGGATGGATAAGATATTGTATTTAGAATGACGTCAATAGGGTAACAGCATAGTCGTCCATACCGAACGTGTATTTGATAGGTTGTTCGGAAAATAATTTCGTTTTTTCCCGACAGAAGATTTATTTGCGTTTTTTTCCCATATTCATACTTAAGCCATATAATCAATATATGTTTTGAGAGGTGATATAGCAAGGCTTCTGTGTGAAAAAGGTCAATTGATTTTATGCAGTAGTTTTTAGTAGGTACCCTTTTATGAAGAGGAATAAGCAGCATTTTCGTCATATTTATTTTTTAACTATATAAAAGGTAAAGATGCTGTTCTAGCCAGAAAGAAATTAACCGATGTGTATGGAGAAGATGTGTTAACAATGCGCCAGTGCCAGAATTGGTTTGTAAAATTGCGATCCGGCAATTTTGATGTCGAAGGTGCACCACATTCTGGAAGCCCGGTTGAAGCTGATAAAGACATTATTTAATTTCATGAGCTTGGAATCATGCTACTACTAGAAAGATGTCAAAAGGATTAATAAAATATTTATTCATTATACGAAGATCGTCTTTCATTTTCACCTAAAAAAAAACGAAACTACTTTCCGAACAACCCAATAAAATATTAACGTAATTGGTTGGGGGTTAACTGGTTTAAATTTTGATCAGCACGTACTCAGTAAAAAGCAAGTTAAATAAAAGTTTGTAAAATATACAATTTGCTGTCGAAATCTTACGGATTGTGTTAAAATATTCAAACGAAATTGTGGAATCCCAATTATAATGAGCGAAGAAAATTAGCGTGGAAGGGCGCTGACGTCACGCGTAACTTTATTCAATATTAAATTACAATGAAAAGCCATGGAGCTAGATGTTGGTGAAGCAATTTAGAAGCACTATTATAGTGACTGGTGAATGTTTGAAAGCAAATTAGTCACGAAATCAAGGTACAAAAAATTGGTAAAACTCTTGTATGTAAGTCAGTCAGAAGTAACAACGCATCTGTGATTCACTTCCGATAGGGCTCCAGAACTATGCATATAGAGTTGACAGCAAATGTGGTTTTAGTAATTACTACAGATTTTAAAGAAACTGTAGGTTATAGCGGATGTATCAAAAATCAAAGTCTCATTTAAAGTGTTTGTTTCTTATAGCCTAATTAGAGGAGTACCTAAGCAGGTGATGCTAACAAATAATATGCGCTATTTAGAAAAATACAACTAAGACTATAAATACTGCAAATTGCAGATGCATTAATAAAGAGTTTAATAAATTTCATGACGGTATTTTGAAATCAGAAACGTCTGCTTTTGCCAAATGAATTTTACGTCGTTTGTTGGAAATGTCAAATGTAACTTTGTTCGACGTCGAATTAAAATGACTCTTAAAGATTAAGAAGCTTGAGAGGTCTCTCGAGGGTGTAGTCGCTAGGGTTGGCACGTTTAATACATTTATAAAGAAATAGAGCAAAACAAATCTAAATAACCAATTGTATTCAAGCATAATGAGATTTTTATTAATTTTGTCGAACACACACGGTATTTAATTTATGTTTACAATAGCCAGTATTATAAAGTTAAAACGTTATTATTCTTGCCTGTCTAATAAGAACAATGCAACTCTAGTCATACACCGTCATGGAATAATAATGAAAGAAATTTCAAAGTATTCGTTTAGAATTAATTTTGTCAACCCTATCCATAAGAGAAGTGGTACAATTCAAGGACGTGAACTTCTTTGATTAAAACTTATGCAAATCGACTAGGAACCGAATTGAGTGGAGAGTGGGGGGGGGGGGCATGGGGGCTGGGGGGGGGCCGGGGGGATTGTTTGTCCCTATTGTCATAACATTGTTTCGAAGGATACTTACGTGTATGTTAAACTTCTTGAAGCTATCGCGAGTTGATTTATTCCATGGATATGAAAGGAACGATGTAATCTATGAATTCAAATAAATTAATGTGTTTGCCTGTGATTTTTAATTAAAGCTTATTATTTTTTTACCCTATGTTTGTACAGGTCAATTAAAAAGTGTTCGCCTGATCGTTAAGAACTTTTGAAGAAGTCTGTGTTTTGCTTGCCAAGCTCAGGTAGGCTCAAGGATTGTCTTACGGAGCTATGAAGGCGTAAATCAATAGCTTCTATACATGGCCACCGAAAAATCTAGAAACTTTGTTTGTTTGGTTGAGATTTTAAGCCATTAATGTGCCTCCTAGCTTTAGTCGAATTTATTTCAATCAATTTCCAAAACACTGGAATTCTAAAAGCTTTTAACGAAGTTTTATGTCTGAAATATTTAAACGCTCAGTATACAGTTAAATTGTTACTAGATTAAGGTTTTATGACGCTCACGTTAGGAATTTTTAGGAACCGTGCTGAACCTCTTTTCAGCACGGTTCCTTAAAATGTATTTAATATTCATTCTTTCGAATTTGACCGAACGATTTATTTTTACGAATACGAATACGAAAAGTTTACTATTATTTCAAAAACATAACTGTACGACATTGTACCATTGAAATTAAGTATTCATCTAGAGATGTAGACCTAAGCAATTACTAGGTAATTTTTAAAAGAGTGTTAGAATATTTTCTACTTTCCTCCTGTTCTTTCCAATCCAGTGCAGGCAATAAATTCGTTCTTCCTGTAAAGTGGAGAGCTGGGAATGACTACAATATGAATAATCCGATTAAAACGGGTTCGCGGCGAAATGAGAATAAAATTGTGTCAAAATTTATGTGACCGGAGAGCTAACTACATTTTACTCCCGGAAGTGGAAGGGATAAATTTAGTTTAATACTGTTCTCGATCTGTAATGACAGTTAGTTATTTGTTCGCGGAAACTTTACGGACCTTCGTGATTTTCATAATTATGTTCATTTCTTTATTCGACAGAAGCAGCTAACGAATATGAAGTTCGGCGATAAGTGGATACTGCATCCAATAAACATCTGTAAAAAAGTATTTCCTCAAACAGGAGGTCTGTCAGAGACTCATTGTTACCATTAAGGATTAAGTTTTATCGCCACGTACCTATTGGTATATCTGACCATTAAGACAAAGTACAATAATGTTACTCGTATACTGCTGTCATAAAATAAAAGTTATATGGCTAGTGTTAGTGTAATAGCATAAGATCCACGACAAAGGAATATCGCGATTGTGTCGTGATTTTATTGAAATTGCTTCACGCTTGAGTCGCTTTTAAATTACCACTGCAATAGCGTTTACATCACATTTAAAAATCCGATATTTAGTAATGATTAATGTAAATTTTATGCTAATAAGATTTTTTAAATTTCTATAAATAAATAAGAACGTGTTTGGTTTGAAAAGTTTACTCTTCTTAAGTGGGAGACGCGAACTATTTGAACTGGTGCTAATGAAGGTGTCGACGCCAACCCGTGCCTCCCTCTCACGAGAGTGAGTAAGACATTTGCGGTGGTACTCGGGGGTGATTGATATTTCGACATCGTTGTTTTTACACTTGATGTATGTGTACTATTCTGTCAAGAAAGTACCGGGAAAAAACCTATAATACACAAACTGTTTGTTATTATTTTATCTCCTTTAAAGTATGCTCCTTCAGAAACGACGCACTTATGCCAACGAATAATCCAATCATTAGAACATTTTTTAAACGCTGTTACCGGTAGTGAGTTCAGTTCTCGCCGCGAATTCTCCTTTAATGGTGAATATGGTAGTTGCTCGATGGTATTTGTTGAGTGTTTGGTCAAAAATTCATTCACAATGATGGCCTTGTGAGAAGGCC
>DWRA01002329.1:0-14277 GCA_018250295.1 Spathilepia clonius
ACCTTACCACACCCTTCAAACCAGAAGACGGCAGCGCTTAACACTGCTGTTATTAAGCAGAAATAAGTGTAGCGGTGGTGCCACCGGAGGGTTCTACTACCTTTACATTACACGTTAAAAATTTGCTTTAATTAAAAATTCATAAGGAATCCTATCAACCAATACTCACCTCTTTGAGACCCGTGTCTAGTGTTAGGACAAAAACGAGTAGACGTTGAGGAAACTTCTGTATTCTCGAAATCCGTGAATTTGTCACACTAAAGTTCATTTCATTAATGTATGGACTACGTTCTTATCTCTTTCTCGTGCTGAGAAAAGACCTGTGCCTAGTATTGGGCTAAAAATGAAGTCAAGGTTAAATTACAACGTTTTATTTCACTTAAACAGGCTACAAGATTACTACAATGTAATATTGCGATTGCGAGTAAATTAAAAAAGTGCATTTTATTTACAAAATTGAAACCAGAATAATCTAAAATATGAATGAAAAATATCTACCCATTCTTAATTTTCTCTACCACGGTTCGATGAATAGAGATACGTTAACTATTAAAATTTGTACTGTTATTTAGAATAACTCCGATCATAGCAATGTAATCTTTGTTTTGTCGAATATTGGAAAATGTGTAGGTATGGTATCGTTTGTTTTTGTATAATATACTCTCATAATAATACAAACATAAGTCTTCTAAGCAAAAGTCTTTCTCCATACGGTCATAAACGATTACCTAAGTCACACTTTTATATAAGAATTCTAAACCTGGAGCTTTAAGATGATGTTTAAAGTATTTGGCCGTCCACCCTTGAGATTAGCGGTTGACGACCTTCATGGCAGTAAATAAAAAGTTGGAGAATAAATAGTCTTTCAAATTCGAGGAAAAATATAAAAATTGATTGTGATTAATTTTCACATTTGAATTTCAGGGCTTGAAAGAGGTGCCGCAAAGTGCCGCAAAGTGGAGGTTGCCGACCCCTGCTTTAGATCATCAGTATTCCATTGTCATTGCGTCCAATAGCGAGTACCTTCTCAACCATTCTTCATCTGCCCATCGGGACAGATTTATCTTGTGTACGATTCGCGAAATCGTTATCACCTTTTAAGGGCGATTATATTTATTAATACGTTGACTATATGAAACTGTAGTTAAAACGGTAGATTCTGCGTTATTCTACTATGTAATATTACTTAACACTTTCAAGATTGAACGAGAAAATTGCCACTGCGTTTCCGAGTAATTTTACAAGAGAGCTATTAGAACGTTTTATAGCGGAAGCTACTTTCAATACTTTCCTTTTCCTTTTATATAACACATCCGTTCAACATTTATCACAGACTATTTTACAGTCTTTTTTTATAAGTTACTATAAAATAATTGTTTCTATAATCACCCTTCCACATTAGGATCTCCGTGTCATGGATATCATGGCTGCCGTGGAAGTACACAAAAACGAATTCATTAAAAAATCTAATCAGACTTGTACGGAAATCGAACCCGGAACTTCGTGTGTATCACACCAGTGTAGTAACATTGCGCCACGAGGGTCGATATAGAAAAGAAAATGAAGCTTACAAAATTGGACAATTGTAAAAAATTGAAAATGAAATTACTGTGACTGGAAAATTTCGCATGCAACAAGCACACTCAATGGAAAAATTGACTAATACTAGTGGATGTACAGATAGATCTGGATTACTGCTGAGCTCAACAGATATACTCGGATTAAGGTCGTTCGATATCCATATACAATGTCTTTTTTGCACGTATCTTTAGTGCTTCAAGGTGACAAGAAGGTTTTTTTGATTATTATACATACAATAATTACAACACAGTCATTCAAATGCGGTAGTTATACCTACTTATTTTATATTTGTTATTGGTTAAAATCCATTTAACAAACACGGCGTCAGTTTATGCAAATATACATACTTTCATACAAAACAATGCACGTATCACGTAAAAACCATAAAAGTTTTACGCTACGATGTACCTACCTACTATGTGTCTACAATTCACCAACGTAATTAGAAAACTGCATTATACACATACATTACTGCATTACACACATAAATACACATACTTTCATACAAAACACAATGCATATCACGTAAAAACCGCAAAAGTTTTACGCTACGATGTGTCTACAACCTACTATGTGTCTACAATTCACCAACGTAATTAGAAAACTGCATTATCGCTGAAAAGCTCAGCAATATTTGCGCAGTTTAATTGAAATTCACTGTTTATTCGATTCAAACAAATACACAGCTGAATTTGAATCAGAATTAAATTGGTATTTCGAACATTCCAGCACGTTCATGTGCTTAACAGCTTAAGCATGATGCTTTTTGATTGCCGAAAAGATAACAATATCCATTGAAGCACAATGAATATCATAAAATTAAGCCCTTGTGTGAAAACGTGCGTTACATGGATAAATTTGCATTTAAAGTGAGGTAATTTGGGTCAGCGTACAAAGTGACGCAGTGTTCATACGCTTGGTCCTGTGGTCCTTCGTAGTGTAACTATTCCTGAAGCTATTGCATAATTCACAATTATCGTGTGATATTACTCATAAAGTATTAGTGCACATATGATATAAATAATTAGTATGTTTCTGCAAAATTATGTGTGATTACTACTTAATTTTTTAAGAATATATTCTTCGGTAAAATGTGGCATATATCTTAACATTTAGGATCTAGTTAATGATATAGACTAAAGATATTTGGCGTAGAAATAGGGCGATAATGGTGTGGAGAATTTCGAAGTATGTAAAGCATGAACATGCGTACATTTATAGACTATCTAACTTGTCTTCCGGCAGTAAACAAAACGGCGTATACAATGGCTTTCTGTACATATATCCCCACGATAGAATACCCAGTGTTTTAGTTACATGGAAACATACATGCATGATTTAGTACCTACATAAATTGCCAGATCGTATATATATATTATCTACTTAACATTTTCTTGCCCAGGGATAGAATTTGGAATTCTATACCTATATCAGAATGTCACGGCTGCACCAAGTAGGTCGTCAGACTAAATAAGATTCGTCTTCCATTATACACGTTTTTAGAGCTTCTATTCTAATAGAAACCGAATCAATTTTAAGTTTCTTGTCTAGACGCCCAAGAGCGCGCGGAGTCGCAAGCGGAAAGGTAACAAATCCATACCTAAATCTATATTTAAGTATTTGTCCATGTAGGTCTATACATATATTTATACGTATCTACTATGTATGTTACTTTCTCTTGTAGGAAATGGATTGGATGCAAGAACCTATTCACACATAATAAAATTGAAAAGATTGCTTTCTTCGCTTCGCTTCTATAATAAAGTTCTATTATGTTTTACTGTCACTGTAAACAATCTGCAATCGGAAATTGTATTGTATTCACATTTAAGTAATATAGTACCTGTACATAATACTACTATTAATAATTTTAAAATTGATTTATTAAATAATGTTATAAACTTAAGGTTCACTATAATGTTATGTACCTACATTATGTGTATATACGAATTTATTTTTTCTAGTGTGAAGTGGTACTTATTTGGGCATGACTTTAAGGCTCGAATAGGGACGTACCACGTTGGAAGGATGGCGACTGACTTACAAAAGCGACCTAAGCCCTCAGCAGTGGCAATTCTGCACGTAGAACTTCTATTCTATACAGAGCTGGTTACAAATGTCTATAGGTGGCAGAGATCACTTACCATAGATGGACTGCAAGCTTGTTTGTTACATTAAACTTAAAAAAGGAACAAAGAAGCAACATATATCAGTATTATTTGTGCATGTTACATAGTACGGTATTTTACTTTAATTTATTTTGACTGTGAGAGTTGTCTTGTATTCCGTACTTAAGATACAAATGAACCAGTAAAACCCGAGATAAATAAAAGTGAAATAACCGTAAACACGCATGCCAGCCGATAGACACGATAGGGCGGCGGAAGTAAGGCGGCGGCACCGGAAGACCTTGTCCGGGCGCATGAGAAATACACAATTGTCATTATCTACAGGATAGTCTTGCTTGGGTCATGTATGTTTATACCTGTTCCAGTTGCATTACGTTTTATTTGTTTTACTATTTTTGTTTGTTTAATTTTTATTTTTGTTCGCAAAGGCGGTGTGAAATACCGCGTAAATGATTTCAAAGATATTTGGACCTACTTATGCAAAGAGGAACCAATCTACACACATGCCAAAATCATTAAAAATGTTGATTATTTTCAACAATATTATATTTGTGTAAGAAGAAAAAACAAATTATTTTGTGCAATATTGTAAATAGATTTTATAAAAATAGCTCGAATCTTTACAGTATACAAAATTTTAACAAAAATTGATTTTTCTCAACACTGCCATTGTGTGGGTTGATTCTGTTTTGCATAAGTAGGTCCATTTATGTTATAGTAAGGTAGTAGACGTAACTACATTACATTGCATTTAGAAGGTGGTAGAAGCTTTTATGATTCGACTCCGGGGCTACCACTGCCACACCTATTTTTGCCTGATAACAACAATGCTATGCGTTGCTGTCTTCTGGTGTGAAGGGTATGGTAAGGGAGACATACTTATACCAGACATTCCAACTTAGTCCTCAAGGGTGGCAACGCATCTGTAGTCGACTTAAAGTAGGATTCTAGTTTTATCTGGGGTGGATTACAAAGTCCCATGGGCGGCAGTAGCCACTGAACGTCAGGTGGACTGCAGGCTCGTTTGCTACTCTATCATATGAAAAAGGATAATTATTTTATAATACCTATGATATACGATTTTAGGCTAATATTATCGCGGAATTGCTACATTTGTCACGGCGGATGTGGTTCCGCCGTGACCACGATCCATGCAACTGGGTCGAAATATCGGCAACTAAGAAATCGAAACTTCGTATCGCGAGTACCCGTTACATACCAAAATGTATATATACGGTATTACGAATTATAGCATTATACTTAAAATTTTAATTTTAAACTGTCTCTTCTTTTTACTAAACTTTATCGTCAGCTCAAGTACGTAAACCGATTATAACTCATTATGAAAGAATCCATCAAAATCCTCGTACAGCACATGAGAACAAAGGGTTGGCTGTATTTCACGATGTTTTATTCACGTAAAGTATGAAAATTTTAATGACTCATATCTCCCACGTTTTATGTAAGAGGGATTGGTCACATTATTACGCTGGAGAATGAATCGTTAAAACATTTTTGTCGTTATCTCTGAATAATATGTGAGAACTGTATAAATGTATGCTTTTACAACACGAACCTATTTCACAAAACGGATGGACGAACGAACGGATATTTCAGTTCAATTAAGCATATCATTTTGTTCCATTTTTTACCAAATATTCTAAGTTTTCATTTTAGTTGTTTTGTAGTAAATTTTACTTGGGAGTTAATTAAGTTTATCCAAGTCTTCCATAATCTTCCATATCACTTTCAAGCTACCTTACTTACTTAACAGAATAGTATTACAACTCAACTTGTGGTAAAAAAGCAAAGAGGTTACTCTGTCTAATCTTTTTGAACCGGATTTTATCTGTACTGTATAAGAGAAAACTTAATTTAATAGAAAATGATGGAGATTTTCGCTGAAAAGTATTCGCAAAACGCTTTGACGTGATATATTATGTACTCTGAGACAGTTTCAGTTAGCGCTGGTCATGCTCATTCATCAAGATGAGCCTACTTTGAAATAGGATGGAGCATTTTCTAGTTTTTCAAAGGCTCAGCAGATGGGAAACGCCGCGTATGTTTAGCGATTTTACGACATTTTGCTTTTTACTGAATATAAAGAAGCAATGTAATCGAAAATAAGATGGAGCATTGCAAATTGGAACTCTTAAGAACTAAGTGAAATATATACTGCATTAGTTACTGATTATACATTATTATTATTATGTTTATTTTAAACATAACCTCAATCATCAAACATCAATTATTGTGTTAGCTATACAACTCTACATTACACTCATTCTATACATTTATAATTTAATCTAGTATTCACACTGAGCAACAATTACTAAAAATAACATTAGTTCTATACATAAACTGCACTGACTTGGAATTATTTAGTTTAACACTTTAACACAATACAATGGTCTGGACACTTTAACCGTCTGCACAACACGAAAGCTTCTTGAAGAGTGAATGCAACCGAACTATTTTTGTAACAAGAAAACTGAATGTGTTGGTGGCGCCATCTCTTATATACTTTGATAAACCCATACACAATGTTATCGCTTTATCAAACCCATAATATCGATACCCTCCGAATTTTATTTTAACGACGATAACATAATTTATTATAGAACATAGCGAAGCCAAACATTGTAGTTATGCGAATGCCTACAAATCCCAGCAGCACAAGCTATGCGCTTTCGCGATTGTTTATAACGAATATCATATTTTTATAATATAAAATTAAAGTGTAAAACGATTATACTGTCCACCTAATAACAAGTGGCCATTGCCGCCCATGAACAACTGTAACCAACTGCAATAGTTGCTACACCTATCGACTAAGATAATCGCGTCATTTGTATTTAAGTCAGTCAGTTTCCACCAGTGTGGGAGGGTCCCACCAAAATGAAAGAACTACTTCTTGCAAATAATAGATGTGGCGGTGTTGTCACCTCAGTCAAAATAGATTGGTTCTGCCAATTTTTTAAATTTATTTGTGATGGAATAATCCGAACACATAGCTTCAAGAAACAAATTAATGTATCTTTTTGAAAGACTATATAACTGCAGCCGATTATGAATGTGCCAGTCAATAGTAGTCAGTGTAAATTGCCTTTAATAATATCATACTAAATAATACATGTTCGGATAACGAACGAAAACAACAAGGCCGAATTGTTAGGACTTCCACCAGCACGACCTTCATATTTGTTGGCAAATTGGTGCTATGTTTAAACCGTTTACAAGTTAGTAATACAAACAAGTATTATGTTTAATAGTTAGTAAGAGTGTGCATGGTCCCATCATAAGGCTAATGAACGGTAATGATTATGGGTATGACCTTGGATTAAACCATAGGTCCTACACATCTATGTGAACGATCCATGTGGCAGAATATGACGATGACTTTGCTTATTATCAGGGTTGTTTCATTCTCAGACGCTGTATAAATTTTGTGTATTTAAATATTGTTTTCGGTCGGAATACTTGCTTAGTTACACCTGTTATTAATATAATCAATTGATCTAATTTATGCCTTTTATTGACTATTATTTGTAGAAGTTGGCAATTTTTGATCTCTTCAAATATAGTCATGTCTGTGGCAACTATAGCACAATAATATTTCTTGTCTGAATATAAATGCTAATTTTAGTGAAAAATATGTGTTTAAAATAAGTTACCTTTTATACCATATTTTTTGGAACGTCAATTAGAACAATTATGTTAATTTTAAACAACTTTCAAACAGCCTATATTTTAAAATATTTGTGGTCATCATTTTAACCGAATTCAATTTGTTAATTTCTTACTTAAAGTAGGTATATTAAAAATAATATCGTAATAGTGTTAATAATAAAACAGACGTTATTGTAGATGCTTATCAATATAATAAATATTACTGAAGTATTTACCTAGAATGGGCATTAAAATCCCTTCGTGCGAAAATTATCATTTAGCAATAATTTGCATTTCAAGTGGGATAATTTGGGTCAGCGAGCAGAAAATTAAGTTCCAGATAAATGCTAAAAGCGCTGCTATTGTAGAATCAGATATTGATAAAACCTTTACGTGATAAGTTTCTTATTCTAACTAAGTACTTTAGTAAATGTATTCTTTAAAGATAAGCCCTAAGTAAGGTAATAAAAATCCCTGACGATATGGCTTGGGAGTGATCTAGATCTAGAAAAAAGAGTTCTTCAAGGCCGTCGCTGCATTGACGACTCCTCCTGGTTTTGAAAATGTGGATAGGCAACGGTGATTGTTTTCCATCAGGTTGCTTTATCGTTATGGTCAACTATAAAAAATAATAATCGTTAGATAAGTACCGTTTTAGGTTAAAATATGGGTATTTCTCTGTAATCTAATTCATCAACCACATTTTAGAGTTTAATACCTTAAAGAAAATATCTTAAATAATATGTGACCTACATACTACATACTACAACTTTGGAACTCAATTGCACTGTAAACTAATTACGCATTGATCGTATCTTAGGAATGATTTAAGTGGTTAATTGCTGTTAACTTGGTCGGCATCGGTTCGGCCGAGGCTTGCTGATTTACATGCAAATTAAGGCATCGGTCAATATTAGCAGGGGCGATTTGACTCAGGCTCTTTGTACCCGGCCGTAGTGGTAGCTTTAATTATCGTGAAAAAACAACTCCGTTTATTTTAAACTTAGACTCTTCGAATTACTATCCGGTGTTTAAGTTTCTATTAAGTTAATGGGTGAATGAGTTTGTGGGTTCATTTTAATGAATAAGTAATTTGTAAACGGTCGTGGAAAAGATATATTTATTCATGTTTTCGTAGTTGGAATTGGGAATGTAGTCTACTTAAAGTTAAGTGGCCACTAGAGCTGTCAACAAAACTAAATAGGTAGGTAAACCTATATGAAGCCGACCATAAAAGCGTTGTTCCTTGAGGTGTAATTTGGAACTCTTTGTCCAATATTTGTATGCCTTACTATTCTCTGCACTGGTGTAACAAAAAAATGGCGAATGTACTGCCGCACAAGAAAAACAACACGGTATTTTTTTATCTATCGAACCGTAGCAAGTACTCAATGTATGAACGTCCATGATAACAAATATTAATATTTGGTGGTACGGAATGCTTTTTTTGCGAGTTCGACTCGCGTTTGTTTAGTTAGTATTTATTACATCAATTCGCGAAGTAGAATCCTTTTATAAAACTTGGTCATAATTTTTTTTTACTTGGTTAATCTACGACGAAAATCAAAATAAATCATAAATTCTTGTAGTGCTGTAGTATTTCGTGTCGGCTATCTAAATTCCACGCTTCGTTTTCAAAGAAGATTTATTGCTTATTACACAGTCGTTTTAATTATATTGGATTTCATCAGGGAAGTAGAGACGCTTTACGGTCCCGAACGCAATGCAATAAAGATCCGACTCCCTTCTTAAATACAGACAAGTCCCTACTTAAAGAAATGAACAAAAGCCAAAGTCACACAAGAACTAAATTTTTCTCAGCTTTTTAATATTGAAGATTCTCCGGTTCTCGGATTAATACTGATGATACTCCTATTCTTGTAATTACTTGGAAAAAATCTGACCCGTTCCACTTACATTTCTTCCGTTGTTTCACCTACTCGCGTGTACGAAACGTGTGTAACGTTCACAATCTTGAAATTTGCTATATTTTCAACATTGTTTAATCTATATGACATTAGACATGCAACATATGCGCACGTATGGAGTTTCTTGCGCCGCTTCTTTTCCATAATGAAACATTTTCCGAAGGGGTGGTAGCTTGTTGATGTTTAAAAAGAGTTCTGTGTGAACCAACTTTGATTAAATGATTTTTGATTTGATTGACACCATGGATGACTAACCTTGCTGTGCCATATATCCTTGAGGCTAATACTTGTATTAATCTTGTGTAGATACGCATGGAAATGCTGTAATGTAGATAAAAAAGACGCTTGTTACACTCACAGCCCCACAGTAGGATTACGTGTGTCGTGGAAGCCATGGATACACACAAAGACTCAGATACACACAGCACAGAAATCTAAAATCATCTTTTAGATATCTGTCTTGCCCGGGATCGAACTCGGAACCCACTGTGTGCCGCTCCATCACGTGGGTCGTCAAAGTTACTACTATACTTGTATCTACTTCTTCCTTTGTCCAGCTACATATAATAATATGTATTATATTCGTACCATAAACCTTTATTAACCCGCAAAGAGACATCGCATAAACTTTTATGTTACATAAAATGGAATATCGAACCCTAAATTTCACACAAATACGTTTTTCCATAACGAAGTGTTATTATAGAGCTTACCCCAGTTAAAAATATAAATTAAAAACTGATGCACGTATATTATGCTTTTTTTAAATGATGGAGTAGCAAACGAGCATACAGTCCACCTGATGGTAAGTGGCAACTACCGCTCATGGACATTTGTAATCCACCCCCGATAAGACCAGAGTTCCAACTGAAGTCGACCACAGATGCGATGCTACCCCTGAGGACTAAGTTGGAATGCCTCGTTAAGTTTTTCTCCCTTACCACACCCTTCAAACCAGAAGACAGCAGCGCTTAATATTGCTGTTGATAGGCAGAAATAAGTGTAGCGGTGGTGCCGCCGGAGTTGAACTACAAAACCCTCTACCACCTTTAAAATTTATATGTTATGTAGCTAAAGGCATTTATAATAGACAAGGGCGTAACTGGGCATTGTTCAACGAAACCATTAAACATTTAAACCATTGTAAATTTAAAATGCTACAGTTTTCTAACTAAAGAGACTCTTCTTTCTACAAAGAGTTCATAAAATCGAAAGAAACAATTCCTAAGTTAATTCGCTCCAGAGATTTTTCAGTTCTGAGAAGCCATTTCATATCTTAGGGAAACGCGAAATGTTTTCATTGTTCAACCTTTGTTTTTACCGCAGTAAAGCTTCAATCAGAATTTCCGTATTGAAGCTACTCTGATTCAACGTACAAAAATTACCTAGAGATGGGTGGAGTGCGTCTGAACGGGTTCGTTATAATTAATTAAAAATAATAATCGAGTGAGCTAAGGTGAAGGTGAGGTACTAATTATTTTTAACAAAAGAATATAACCGTCTAAGCCACTAAAAAAAAAGTATTTTAAAGAAATCTTGGTTTAGTACTTAGTTCGGAAGTTGGTCTGTAGTCCTGTATGATTGAAATGCACATTGTTCGAACTACGTTTTTGTTTGTAATTTACATATACGGAGCTTAACCTAAGACCTTATATTAATAGGAGACTAAGAGTCTTACGCAAACTACAAGTAACTTATTTTCTGCTACGAAAATATTCAACTAAAATCGGTTTAAGTATGTACGCTTATTCCATGACAATTTAATATGATACAAAAGATTAGAATGCGATACACATTTGAGAAAATTGCTTGTACAGCTGTTTTATATTTTTATACCTAACGAACTATGTTAGCATCGTTAGTTTGCTTAATTACTACCGATTTGTCTCATAAAACCGATCATTTACTTTTGCAGCCGACCATCTCTATAAAACCAGGTCATTGAGTGGAATTCAGTGTTTACTTCGTCTTGGAACGGGATGAAAATGAAATGAGTTTTTTTCTGGTATTCTCAACTCTTTCGTCATTAGACCGTACTAAAGCCCTGAATAATTAAAAACGCAGGAGACTATTTTGCCAGCTTACAAACCTTTGACAGTTGAGTAATACTTTTAAATATGAATAAAAACTTTTCACATTTATTCTAGAATTAAATTGGATCCTCCACTATCAATAAAGTCATATTAAAAAGGTCATCAGGAATTTTATTTAATTTGGACCAAGGTATAAAATACCGAGATCTTTAACAAATTAATCAATAGATGCTCATTGCATTTTATACTATTTGTCGAATGAGCTTCATATGTGGTGATTTTGTTCACGCGTTTTCTGTATCTATCCGTTACTGAGACACTGAGATGAATTGGTGTATGTATGTTCGTACTCACTTAGAAGACATATTGACAAGAAACAAGCGTCACTTTTTGTCTTATTTTGAAAATTAAAAGATGTCTATTCAGCTACTGTGTACTACAATTTATTTCTTCAAATAAATATGCACTAGTGCGTTGCGATTGTTTGAATCCCTTATGTAATTTTTTAAATTACTTTAAGAAAACATTAAATACCTATAAGCTTACTTCGTCTGTGATTAGAGATATATTATCTCAGATTTCATACTCAAAACTTGTATTGAAACGAAGTAATACATTATTTTTAAATTTTCCGTGAGCGTCATGTGGTACAATTTACGTAAAATCAACTACCGTAGAGTCAATAGTCCGATAATGCTTCGTTTTGTGGAGAAACTACGTTTGGTGGTGTATTTTGTTGTTGTCTCTACGAGTGTGTGCCTCATGTGACAAGAGGAATTGCAAATTGTACATGATTGCAAGTTGTTGCGAAATGGTTTTATTTTTAATTTTGCGTAATACAAAGACATGCAACTGTATAATAACAATAGACTATAATAGAATGGGGAGAAAAAGTGTCATACACGACTTATTGCCCATTGGTACTAAGTTGTTCTGAACTATATGTCAAATGTAAGTCAGTCTGTGTGAAATGAGATGAAATATTTTGAATGAAAATCTTCAAAATGTCTGTTCTATAACCCTATAAACAATGTTTAATCTACCTGCCTGCTGTCTGCTGCTTGTCTGCTTTATAACTTATATTTCATTTCTTGTGACGTAAAATAATGCCTTGTAACTTTCAAGATGCTTAACAAATTTACACCGTCTTTAATATTCCATCTTTATTTTATTCGACCTTGCCATAATATCTTATTGTTCTCACAAACGATGAGTTAATAAAATTAAGTACATTATACATTCAAAGTGTTTCATTTTGTTGGCAGTTTAATGCATACATAAACGTGGGAAAATACGTAAATTAAGTATGGCAATTTAAATATTTACATATCATAGTCCCGATGACGACCCGCATGACACGCGGTGTTAACATAGTGACCTCTAAATTATGGGTTTAGATGATTGTTTTGGCTCTGGGTGGTTTATTCATCAGTATGTTCATGGTACGCAGCAAAAGTAACTATTAACAAGGGTCCTACAAGTGCCAAGTATATATTTGTACTGATATGATGTTACCTTAACATTTGTAGCGACTTGCTGCACTTCGTTAAAGGATGATTTATTAAACTAGGACTACAGTGCCATTAACCCTGTTAAAGCCGTTTTAGATAAAGAGTTACATTTATACAATTAAGTAAAAAAAAAATTGGATTTGCCTATTATTCATCTAAACAACGTCTTAGTACTCGTCGTATTAATTTTCAAACAATATTAAAAAGTAACTATCATGCATGGTCAAGTGTAGTCCACGTGGGCTAAACTGTTTTATTAAGCTAGCCTATTTCCAACATTTTTATTTTTGCAGCATTTTATTAAACAGATAGTTTACGCACAGTTACTGGCCTAAGCATTCGAATGTTTATTATATTTACTTAAATATATGCACCACCACCACACTTATTTCTGCCTAATAACAGCAATGTTAAGCGCCGCTGTCTTCTGATTTGAAGAATGTGGTAAGAGAGATCAACTTAACGAGGCATTCCAACTCAGTCCTCAGGGGTAGCAACGCGTCTGTGGTCGACTTCAGTTGGGACTCTGATCTTATCTGGGGGGGATCACAGGTATCCATGGGCGGCAATTGCCACTAACCATCAGGTGGACTGTGGACTGGTTTGCTACTCCATTATATAATAAAAATAGATATATATTTATTTTGCGATTGTATTGAGACCACATACAAAAGGAAGTACCAAATTGTCAAATCCAAAATAAAACAAAACGTCTACGAAGAATACGTTGTACAATCTTATGCTAATTGAGATTAAACTCCTCAGGCCGGTGGAACTTGGCAAGGGGCGATGAAACATAGCATCTCATTTTTCTCAGTCATCATGTTAGTAGTATAAATTTATCAGTGAAATATTACGTGCTTGCAACCAACCCTGTTTATCTACAAAGAATATAAGATTTTTGATTTATATTTTTGGAAACTAAAGTAATGCTTTGAAAATAAATGTCTATTTTTCATAATTAAATATATATTTTTTAACGAATTAATCATGTGTTTCGTTTATGGTAACAAATAAAGTTGTTTGAGTTTTATTGTACTAAAAGCCATACTTTACTTACTGTGATTGCAATCCGTAGTTTAAACGAAACGTGATGCGGTCTTTTCTTATATAGACGATTGCTTAGACTCGATAATAGATGCTTGAGGGCTATAGTGATGGAACTTTACACGTTTACTGGCCAGCACACGCAAAACCTCAATGCATAGGTATGTAAACATTATGTCAAGTGATTTAAAAATCACCAGCATACATAATGGACTTTTTTTTTATATAGTGGAGTAGCAACCGAACATGCAGTCCACCTGAAAGTACGTGGCAACTGCCGCCCATTGACATTTGTAATCCATCCCAGATAAGATTAGAATCCCAACTGAAGTCGACCACAGATGCGTTGCTACCCCTGAGGACTAAGTTGGAATGCCTC
>DWRA01002330.1:0-14276 GCA_018250295.1 Spathilepia clonius
TACTATTCGATAACATCGAAGTTGGTTTTATATTTCTGTTAAAAATATTTGTTTCACTTTATAACTATTTCAGGTTTCGTCACATTATGCTAAAATGTTATACAGTTATATAGTTTAACCAAATCTTAGTCGAGAGACTACATTTGACTTTTAGCAAATACGGTTTGCCTTAAGTGGTAATGTATAGTTGTATAATATGCTCTTATGTCGTTAGCATTGTTTCTTTCAGATATGAAAGATCTCTTGTCGTGCGAAAAAAATAAACATAGGTAGATTCGTTTAAGATATAACATCAATACAAAAATCTGAGATTCGTATGAAAAACACCCTGGATGGTCATAAGAAAACGCTTAATTGTACAGTCTTCGGCTTGCAGGTGGACGAAATGGTCGTTTTCTGATTTCATAACATAAAAAGTAACATTAATTTTGGACCCAACCCTAGGAAGTCGTGACAAGCGACGCGAGGGCCGCCCCCGATAACTAACGGAGAAAAAAATTTTGATAAAGGAATGCGTATTTAAAATCCGCTTCTGAGATTTTTCTTTCTTTTAGTTAAACTTTTTTAGGTGCTAAACGTTGTGTACAATTATTTTCCAAAGATACGGAACAATTTAATAAATTTTACTTATATCTTTGGTATACCATACCCGGATGTGTAATGTACGGATGTATGTGGTGTCGAATTAATGTGATGCAATGAATTGCAACATTGTGAAATCTAAACTTAAAAATAAATATCACCAAGTACCAATGAATTGTATTTTTATACCTATAGTTAATATTATCAGATGTCACGGTGCGGAAATCCTGTTTTAAGATTAGAATAAAAGCACTTCAAAATAATTCGCTGGCAAACAATCACACAAAATAGTGTCGTATGTATTACCCCTCCTGCACACACAGGATGTCATGTGTTACATGAACAAACAAACGACAATACTGTACGTCATTTTCAGTCCGTACTACAGTGCCAGTTAATGCTTTCTTAAAGGTAAAATTGGGACTGATATACAGAGTAGGTCAATGGTTCCTTTCTACGCGTAACTCTAGACTATGACAGTTCGCGGGCCACCAAAATCCACAATACAAACACCATAGTCATTCTCTGCATTTGTCATAATGTAATCAACCGGTTATAATATTAACGCATCCATCCGCGGTTTCCTATTCAATACTATATTAATGAGTATCGAGCCCCGGCTGATCCGTCGAGTATCATTAATACGATCGTTATTTATTCACCGCGTCATTGCGTTTTGGATGTCAATATTTCGTTGCATATTCAATACTACAACTGTGCTCCACGGTATCACATGCAGTTTACAGAGTCTCGTTACAACATGTACATTATTATAAATTATTATTGTATTTATACCGTTGTCAATTAGTAGCGGGTAATGCCCTTTGTGACTCGACTCCAGAGGCACTGCCATAGCTATTTACGTGTTATAGTAGCAGTGTTCCAGTTAGAAAGGTGTCGTAATGCAGACATACATATCGAAGGTGTCCCAACTAAGTCTTCTGGGATAGCAACGAATCTATGACCGACCTCAGGTAGGACTCTAATCTTACCTAAGGTTGATCACAGATCTCTATGGGCGGCATTGGTTTTCTATTATATGTCTATATTGGTTTAATTCTACGCAGTGACGTAGAAATAAAAAAAATAAGGAACATTTTGTAGACCTGAACTTGATATTGCCGGACAATTGGTGCGTTTAAACAAATTAAGTAAAAATATCTTCAGTTTTGTTTGTAAGCTGAAACTGTTTTATGACGGCGGATTCGAGGAGGAAGATATGGGTTAGTGAGAAATTCTTATCGAATATTAAATTTTCGACAAAGTTTTGTGACTGATCTACTGATAACAAAGAGCGGCTTATCTTGACCTCCGAGCATCGAAGCACGCATATAGTTTAGGCACTAGACACCCATCCAATTCTCAACCGCGCCGAACAATACTTAACAACGTACGTCGGTTTCGCTCTGCACACGCCGTTGCCAACTTGCGTTTTACTCCGTTATAATTATTATTAATGATACAGCGATTATCTGATAGGATGTTATCAAAATCGAGATTGCGGACCTGATTGTAATAATAACGTGACTGTCGCTACTAAACTACTGGGATAGTAGTTTATTTATTTACGCAGTTACTAAGTGGTCACTGCTGCCTATGGACAGCTGTAGCCGAGCTCAGATATGATTAGAGTCATACTCCAACCTGAGGTCGACCACAGATGCGTTTCTACACTTGTGGACCACGGTGAAACCCCAAAAAAGCAGAATACAGTAGCGCTTAACACTGTTGTTATTAGGCAGAAATAGGAGAGAAAGTGGTGCTGCCGGAGTCAGACTAGAAAGGGATCTGGTACGCTGACACGCTGATGCTACATATTTTAATGAGATTTTCTAAGTTCATGATATTTTATAGCTTTAGTTAGTCTTATTTAGCCTCATTTCGACTTCATAAACATACCCTGGATTTGAAGCGCAAGTCTAAATATGTTAGGACTATCTTTTTAACATATGTAGTTTGGCAAATTTTCGTTCAAACCAAAGTTAGCATGTGCTTGAAAAAATGGGCTAAAAATTATAAATCGGAAAAGCAGGCATAAATGAATCAAATAAAAAGTTATAAAAAAAACTGAAATCAACTGTCTGAATGTAACAAATAGAAGATGAAAATTACTTTGTCTAAATTGGTCTGATTGGAGCTCATCGAAGTGTCGATTTTGATAAGGAGGCTATTATTTTTCATGTGATAAGATAAGTTGTTTTAAAAATAATTGGTCTAGTGCGACTCGGACTCGCTTACGGCGGGTTCCGTACCACCAAAGTCTGTATGTAGACAGTAAAGCAAGCGCCGCCTGTGGTACTAACACAAAAGTTAGATGGTCGAGCACAATACAGGTTATGTTGCTACAAACAAAGTGTAATGAAATAAAAACATACCGTAATAAAAAAGTAATTTTATTATTTTCATTAATATTAAAGCAGCCGTAGGAATAAATGCATTGTGAAAATTTAAACTATCTATCTATTACGGTTCTAAAGATAGAGCAAGGTGACAAAACGACAGACGAACCGACACCGGTGACTTAATAATAAGGGTTTCGTGGTACCTATTCCGTACGGGACCCTAAAAACCAGAAGTCAAGAAGTCAGTTTGTGGTTACATTATTAGGTCATAATTATGAGATATCAGCAAACAAACGCAAGATAACATTGATATTTAAAGTGAAGCACCGTCGTTTTTAACTTAGTTATTTAATCAATAATTCATTGAAAACTTTATATTCTGTTAAATATCGTTTGAAGTGCTTAATAATGACAAACGAAGTTAAAAATAAAGTTGTTCTCGTCACTGGAGGGTCATCGGGCTTAGGCCTTGCGATGGTCGAAGAGTTTTTGAAAAAAGATGCTAAAGTACTAATTATTGTAGATATCAATGAACAAGATGGAGTTGATGCCGCGAAAGCTATGAATTCGAAATACGGAGATGGTAAAGCAGTCTTCTACAAATGCAATGTCGCCACTGATTTGGATACTACCTTTGAAAAGATTACCGGTGTTTACAAGAATATTGATGTGGTCATAAATAATGCCGGTGTATTAAATGAAAAATCCATCAGAAAAACCATAGATGTCAATGTGCTAGCGGTAATGGAGTGGACTATGAAATTCTATGATTACATGAGAACAGACAAAGGAGGAAATGGTGGCACGATCATTAACGTCTCATCTATTTATGGGTTCAGGATAATACCTTTCATACCGTATTATCAGGGTTCTAAATATGCCGTTTTGGGATTTTCGAAGTCTCTGGGTCATGAATACCATTTCAAAAAGACGGGCGTTCGTGTTGTGGTGCTTTGCCCTGGTTTGACACGTACTCGGCTATGTGACGACCCTAGACCGTGGGCTGAAGATTCGCATACTGATTTCATTTCGGAATTACAACAAACTGAGTGGCAAAATTCAGATGCTATTGGTAGAGGTACCGTCGAGATATTTGAACAAGCAATAAGTGGCACAGCTTGGTTGGTTGAAGGATCGCGCTCAGCGGTCATGATCTAACTAGTTTTTGTTTGAATAATATTTCTATGATAACTGTGTTAAACTCTACTAAAATGTATTCTACTTGTATTGAAATATACGTTTTTTACTATTTTTGTAATTTATATGTTATTTTATCTACTTTGCTATTTTCGAATCATCGAATTATCTGTAATATTTTAATTGATAAAATTATGTCTTAATTAATTTTATAATAAACTGATACATGAAATTATTTTTTATTGCTACCATGCCACATATATAAAATTGAATAAAGTGGACAAATTTAATATAGGTAAATAAAATTGAAGTGTCTGTTTGTATTATTAAAACAACTGTTATTTATAAAATGCATATGAAAGTATATAATAGTATAGTATAACAACAATAAAAACATAGTATAACAAGAAAACATATACCTATATTGTATAATACAAAAATAGTAAATCAAATTTTTGACAGTGATTATTTTTGTTTGTTTTGAGCTAATCTCCGTGACGCTGACGCTGGATGGATTGGCTAGAAATTTTTATTTTAATAAATATTTTAAGGGTTCCACGTAAAAATAAATCCCCTTATACAGTTATAATCGCAACCAGGCCCACGTAGGCCGAGCTGCGGGAAAAGGCTAGTATGTACAGTATTCTTAGGTAGGTCTTTTACAGTTTTTTATTAAAACAAATCTGTAAAAAGATACCAGTTTGTTAATATTTAAAGGTCGCTTGATAACATCTTAGATACACTTAAAGAGCTATATATAAGCTATCAATACAATTAAAATATTTTGTATGTGTTTAAACTATCTGACTCCAGATTTCTCACTATAGCACGATGCAACGTAGGAAACTACGAAATTTTGAGGGCTTTGAAAATTGTAAAATTCTGGAGCTACCTCCAATTTTTTTTTTAATTAACTGCAGTGAAGGCTGGCGCATACAGCCAGTTTTGAGAAGACAACACTATCTACATACATCTTGATGAACATTGATTATTGATTCATAAGTATCACAATTAAATTAAAGTTATACTAACTTGTAGTCGGTACAGTATATCAGTAGGTACACATACATCTTTAACTGTTAAACATAATAATTTTTATATTGATAATTAATTAAGTGGACTTGTAATCGTGGGAGGTCAAGTATTACATAATTAACATTATATATTTTATTATTAGCTTTTTCCAACGACTTCGTACATGTGAGTTATGACAAGAAGCAACAAAACATTAACTATAATTTCCACCACATTACGAAGGAAATTTCATTATATTAAATTTCATCATAATATAAAAATATATGTTTATTTTTATTAACATATTTTTTTGTTTGTAACTTAAAGTCTATACCCACTTGTATTAAATTTAATATTTAACTATTTAATACAGTTTTATAACTAATAATATAACGTCTGAAGTGTTCATCTTATTTTTCGGAACATTATAATCGGTTCACAAATAGAATGGAAAGAATACTTTGTTTATTTATAGATTCTATGACAAGCTACTTGTGATTCTTCGTGATCATTTGTAGTTTTGGTATGGCTCTTTACATATCGTCGGTCGTCATGTAAATACACTAATCATTTAAACTACACATTGTTACGTTTTATTTAACAGTCTTCGATTAAAAACTGTTAAAAATCTAATTATAGTGAAAAGTCTTATTCGTGAAAAATATCCGCCTTGCGTCATATAAATAAAAAAATGTAATTTATTTTAATAAAATGTCTACCATTATTTTCAAAATTAAATAGATAGACTAAAGTCTGGGTGTTCTAAAAAACACACAAGAACTCAAAGAACTTAGGGACTACTGAAAAACGGCTAACATGAATGGAGGCTACATAGTTATGTATTGAATTCCTCTTCGTACCTGCAACCAGTTATTCATCGGTCGTGATACAGATCTGTAGTGTCAACGATATATGCGATCCTGTAGAGTAAAATAAGAAGAATATGTAAAATATATATGTAGATAAGGTAAAGGTGGTAGAACTCTTTGCGGCTCGTCTCCAGCGACACTGCCTTCTCACCTATTTCTGCCTTATAACAGCAGTGTTAAGCGCTGTCGTTTTCTGGTTGAGAAGGTATGATAAGGGAGACGAGTCATTCCAACGGAGTACTTAGGGCTAGCAACGCATATGTGGACGACGTCTGGTAGGATTTTAGTCTTATCTGGGGTGGATGACAAATGTCCATGGGCGGCAGCCACACACTGTCACGTGAACACGTGACATGGTTCGACTCCGGAGGCACCATCACCACATTTGTTTCTGCCTAATAACAACAGTGTTAAGCGCAACTGTGTTCTGGTTTTAAGTGCGACACATTTATGCGAGTCGATCTAATTTAATTTTCAGGTGTAGCAGTGCTTCTATGTGTAATCACAGGAAAAACACTATTTCTACCTGAGGTTGACTGTAGATTTAGCGGCAGTGGCTATTTACCATTAGATCGAATACTAAATACTAGTATGCAATAACATAAAAAATAAATGCTTATATAATATAAGAAAATATCAGAACACTTCACAAAATTAAATGTTTTATACTTGTGATAATGTGTACCGACTTTTAGCCAAAAATATTTAATACAAATTTATTTTATTTTGACCGGATTGTTACTCAATATTATAAAATTAGTTGCAGTTAGGAACAACAGACAAAATAAAAGGAATTAATCCTTTTTATATAATAACCGGCTACTATTTATTTAAAAGATTGCCCTTCATTTCACAATATATCTGATAATTTTGTAAGCTGATAAGTAAATTTATCTGAATAAACGTACATATAAATAAGTGCTTAAAAAATAACGATCACATTAATAGATTTTTATTGGCAGTACAGTGACAAGATTGCTAGAATGGAGAAAACCGTCAAAAACAAAGTTGTACTTGTAACTGGAGGTGCTACTGGCATAGGATTTAACTTGGTGGATAACTTCTTGCAACATGGCGCAAAACTTGTTATTTTAGGCGACATAAATGTAGAACTTGGAGCTAAAGCAGTTGAATCATTGACTTCGAAGCATGGAGGTAATAAAGCAGTTTTCATAAAATGTGATGTTACTTCAGACCTGGATAAAACTTTTGAAGATGTAATAAGTAAGTATAAATATGTTGATATACTAGTGAACAATGCAGGTATCCAGAATGAGAAATTACTCAAAGGTACCATAAACATTAACTTAACATCGCTGATGGAGTGGTCCATTAAATTTTATGACTACATGAGAAAGGACAGGGATGGGCATGGAGGGCCTATTATCAACGTAGCTTCGATATATGGCTTAGAAACAACGCCATTCCTATCAATTTATCATGCTTCTAAATTTGGCGCTCTTGGATTTAGTAAATCCTTAGGCCATGAATACAATTTTAAGAAAACCGGTGTGCGTGTTGTGGCTTTGTGTCCCGGTTATACAAAAACACAAATGACCGGACAATTTAATCTAAGAGAAGATAATATGCTTGAAGATTTTATGAAGATAGCAGATGCTAATGAATGGCAAGAAGTTGACGCTGTGGGAAAAGGTGTAATAGAAATTATTGAAAAAGCAGAAAGTGGCACAGCGTGGCGTGTTGTGGGAGGCCGTTCAGCAGTCTTAGTGGAGTGAATGTCATGTTATTGCTCTATATATTATGTTTGTAATAAATAATACAATGTAATTTAAATGTTTATTTTTAAGTGAAATACTTAATAATTATGTTTATTAATATGTAAACCAATTTCATTCGAATTTACTTTAATTTGTATTTATTTATTACATTTTTATAATATTATTGACGGTATTCTTCTTTTAAAGAATAGGTAATCAATAGAGTTGCTTTGTAAAAAATTGATTACAGTATTACCACAAAGTAACGAAAAATATAAATTTGAGTTGGTTAGCTACTTGTTCTGAACTAACGACTGTGAAACAATACCAGATGATAGCCGTCTAGATTAAATTAAATTAAAACACATACCTCCACTTCAGTAAACCAAAACATAAAATGACTGACATTTCATAATGGTTGCAGAAAGTTAATAGATAATCGGTGATTTGTAGATATAATTGACCGTATTCTACAGCTTTAAAGACGATAAGTCTGTAATGCCGTTGACATAGTTTACACACCTAGGTTAATAGGTATAAAAGTAATCGCGGTGACCGTAGCTGTTTGGAAACCGTTTATATATTTTCTCTGCCAGATCTACAATCAACATCAACTCGATACAGCCTTACAATTATTCTTGTCCTGCTATAAGAATATGCCAGGTCCGGACGTGAACCTTTTGAATTTTTGATTATTGTTGTTATAGCTTTGTTACAAGCACGTTATGAAGTAACGCAATTATATGGAAGTCACATGAATATAAATTTGAAGGTGGTAGAATCGTTTGTAATTAGACTCGCGGGTAACACCACCATACCCATTTCTGCTTAACAATAGTAGTGTTAATGCTATAGAAAATGTGTAATGGAGATGGTTGAAAAATCAAAAATAACACTACGTGACTAGGCGAAGGGCGTCGGTAAGCGGTTATAATAGACTAAAACAAAAATACTATCATTAATTAATAATAAACAAATAGAAAAGATCGTATTATCATTGCGTAAAGATTTTTTACTGCATTTATATTGTCCACTTGCGTTAAAATGTTACATCATCATAAAGCACTTAATTAAGTCTGTCGTTAAGATATTTCTATTTTACGCAAATAGTACGTAAATTTATATCCAAATGAATTACATATTAATTTACTTCACTCTTACTTATGCACGTAGAAATGAAGCTATGTATTTCATTGTAACTGAAGAGATTTGGTATTTTTTAAATTATAATTAAAATTTGAGAAAATCATCTCATTATTATTAGTTACACATTTTGTTATTACGTTTTTATCATACCTTGTAGTAGTTTCTAGAGCTATTCGAATGACTTTATGATTATCTATCTATTTAGCTATTTTTAGTTAACATTATTTATTAGCAAACGTGGATTTAATCATTAAGTTAATTGGCTATGATATTAAAACGTAGCTGATAAATTACAAAATTAATTTTTGTCATTAAGTTTACTTGCTGTAAAATTAAAATACAGCTCTTAAATTGTGGACATTAATTGGATAGCTAAAAGGCAATTATAATTGTATCTAATTATACTTGTATATAAATATGAGTTAACATCAATACTGATCAGATAAATAAGTTACATATAGCAGTAAGATCAAAAACATTGTTAATATGGAGAAAACCGTTAAAAATAAAATTGTTCTAGTAACTGGAGGTGCTACTGGTATAGGATTAAGCATGGTAGAAAAATTTTTGGAACATGGTGCAAAATTAGCCATTATAGTAGATATAAATGAAGAACTTGGATTAGTAGCAATAGAAGCGACGACTACAAAGCATGGAAGTGATAGAGCAATATTCTTGAAATGTGATGTCAGTTCAGATTTGGATGAAACTTTTGAGATCATAATGAGCAAATACAAATTTGTTGATATACTAGTAAACAACGCAGGTATCACGAATGAGAAATCAATCAAATCTACTATAAACATTAATTTGATATCGCTGATGGAATGGTCATTTAAATTTTATGACTACATGAGACAGGATAGAGGTGGATATGGGGGAACTGTAATCAACGTGGCTTCTGTTTACGGCTTTGAAATTACGCCTTTCCCAGTAATTTATCATGCTTCAAAATTTGGTGTCATTGGATTTACTAAATCGTTGGGTCATGAATATAATTTTAAAAAGACTGGAGTTCGTGTTGTGGCTTTATGTCCTGGATTTACCTATACACAAATGACAGCGAGCACCGTCTTGAGAGATGATGATATGTTGGAAGATTTTATAAAACTAGCAAAGTCTAGTGAATGGCAAGAAGTTGATGCTGTGGGTAAAGGTGTGATAGACATTGTTGAAAAAGCAGAATCCGGTACTGTATGGGTTGTTCAAGGAAGCCAATCAGCGGCCATAGTGAAAGAATAGTCACCTAAAAACGCAGTCATTAAATAATTAATAGTAAAATAGTTAGGTTAGGTTAGTTAGTTAAAATATTATACAAGTATTTTATTACTGTTTAATAAAATATGTGTATTGGTTCTACATTTTATATTGTAGTAGTAGAAAAGCATAGCTCATGAAATTGTTTTAGTTAAAGGTGAATGTCAAGGAAATTATGTTTGATATTTGTTGCCTTCTTAGCATTTAATATTTTATCATCATAATTATTGCGATAGCTAAATATATCTCTCGCCGTGCATGTCTGTATCAATAAATAAAAATTGCAATTTTTTTATTAAGTTAATGAATCTAAATAATTTCTTTGAAAACAACACATGTCATGTCTTTTATTTGTTGTACAACATTTTTTGTGTAGCTACAGGCATAGCAGCAGGCACATACTTGTATGAAGTAAATTTTTCAGAGATCTAGAAACTATCAAGATTACATGTATAATACGGATATTAAGTATAATACTGCAATTCGACGTATCATACTTGTATAAGGTATTGAGTACCAAATATGTGACTTCTTGAATGTAAATATTCTTATTTATTTAGAAGTACATGATGTCATTCAATTCAAATATTTATTTACTTTTTATGGGACGTAATTAGCGAACAAGCATGCAGTCCAAATGGTAACTGCCAACGGCCACCCAAAAATATTTGTGATCTACTCCAGATAAGGTCGGAATACTACTTGAGGTCGGACACAGATGTATTGCTAACCATGAGGATTATTGCTTTCTAGGCAGAAACAGGTGGGGTGGTGGTGCCCCCGGAGTACAACCAAACCTGTTTAACCACTATAAAACTCAATTTAATTTATATTTTGGAATATTTGCTATTCCAGTAATATAATTCATTGTATTTTATGTTAAGTCATTTATTACTTTTCTCACTCTAGGAGGAAACACGTCCTTAGCCGTGGTACATTAACGCTTTAATTATAAATGTATTTAATTATTATAAGCCATACACTATTATTACTATATTTTAAAAAATGTAATTAAAAATATTGGTAAGAAAATTTTAGCACATAATAAAGTGCTCACATTTTAAACGTTAATCTTAACAGGCGATAATTATTATTTTAAGATAAATTATGTATTTTGACCTAATTGTTATAGATTTTGTATTCAAAAGTACGCGTTGGAATTTGTAGGGAATAAGTAACATTCTACAAAATATGTTATATTATTGTTGTGTTATCTAAATTTGTCAAGTTGGATATGATTTAAAATACAGCTGATAATTTCAGAAGCTGATAAGATAGTTTCAAAACAAATTGAAATTTATCTCAGTGTGTTCATATATAAATACGTGTTTATGTAACTAGTGATTAGATCAAAATTATTGTATTAGCAGTGACATCTAATCATCAAAATCTTTCTAAAATGGAGAAATCCATCGAAAATAAAGTTGTTGTTGTAACTGGAGGTGCTAGTGGCATAGGACTAAGTATAGTAGATAATTTTTTGAAACACGGTGCAAAAGTTGTTGTTATAGCCGATAAAAATGAAGAACATGGAGTAGAAGCAGCTGAATCAATGAATTCTAAGCATGGAAGTGATAACGCAGTTTTCTTAAAATGTGATGTTATTTTAGACATGGATGAAACTTTTGAGATTATAATAAGCAGATACAAATCTATTGATATTCTAGTGAATAACGCAGGTATCGCAAATGAGAAATCAATTAAATCTATCATCAACCTTAACTTAATATCGCTGATGGAGTGGTCAGTTAAATTTCATGATTACACAAGACAGGATAGAGGTGGACATGGAGGAACTATAATAAATATTGCTTCTGTTTACGGCTTGAGAATAACGCCATTTGCTACATTTTATCATGCTTCAAAATTTGGTGTCATTGGATTTAGTAAATCATTAGGACATGAATACAATTTTAGGAAATCCGGGGTTCGCGTAGTAACCTTGTGTCCAGGATATACCTTTACAAAATTAACTGCAAGTATTGTCTTAAGAGATAACGATACGGCAGAAGATTATGTTAAAGAAATTAAGTCTAATGAATGGCAAGAACCCGACGCCGTGGGAAAAGGTGTAATAGATATTATGAAAAAAGCTGAAAGTGGTACTGTATGGGTTGTCGAAGGAGGTTGGCCACCTGTCATGGTAAATGGGTAGAAATATAGCAATAATCTCATTGAATATTAGTATAATGTTACAAAGTTTTGAATGAAGTAAAAGTCGCTGGCGACGGATTGAGACAGTCGGTGACGTTCGGCGGCAGTTGTTAGCGACTGTCGGCGGCGGTCGTCGGTGTGGACTGCCGCTCGTGAATCAACTCCTTTAGAGGGTGCTACGTTACAAACCAAGGTTATATTTTAAATTATTCCTTAATATAGTCTCTAACATCCTTCGACTTTGTCTTCGACTGTTAATACGATGTAAAGTGATAGCCAATTATGCATTTGTACGTTGTTAATATAACATTTGATATAAATACAACAATAATTTGTTTTAGCTTGTCTTCCAGTTGTATAAAAATGTATTATAACTGTATTAAACTTTTCGTTAATATTATTGTTTTCGTTTAAGACTGGCTTTGCCTGAATACAAATTATTTTTAATCGACTTGCCCCCCCATATTTACCCCCGATTTTGATATAATATATGATATCTTAGTTTCCGCCTATTCGATAGTCATGAAACTTGGTATGAACATTGAGTATCTAGATTACCATAATATGCTGAAATATTTGACCTGCAACTTTTGAACCCTGACAATTCCCTCTATATTCTGCCTAAACCATAGGAATTAACTATCTAGTGCTTACGTATATGTATGTAATAAAGTTATTGAGAAGAGATACATGATGAAAAATTTATCTTATACCCTAAAACCTACAGACCAAACCACATAAGTTAACTATTTGGTGCTTACGTATGTGTAATAAAGTTGCTAAGCAGAGATATATCAAGAAAAAATTGACATTCAACCCTTCAACCCTGATGATGCAGAGGTACCTCCAGTCTAAACCATTCAATATAGCCACTTAATGCTTACGTATATGTAATATAGTTGTTGAGTAAAGATATATGATGAAAAATGTACCTTTCAACCCTGATAATGCAAATGTGGCTCCAACCTAAACGATAATTACGCATTTGATTCTAACGTATATTTAACAGTGTTTCTAACCAGATATATAGGTGTCCCGTAAGTTTCACGACTAAGTTAAGGGGGTACGTAACTTAGAGCCTGACCTCTCAGGTAACAAAAAAATATCTTAATAAAAGTGTCACCGTTTTTGAGATATTGATTGATTTATAACTTTAAAAAAACGTCCCATTACATCTCCTATAATTAACTGCAGGTAATTAATAGAAGATACACTGTTACATAAATTACATTTGAATACAATAGACTAACTATCTGCTAGTATTTTCCAGAAAAATGAGCAGTGCGTCTTCTTTTATGTATCCGCAGTTAACGATAAGAGATGAAAAGGGACGTATTTTTAAAAAGTTAAAAAACAATCGATATCTCAAATACGGTGACACTTTTATTAAGGGATTTTTTTATGAGAGGTCAGCCTCTAAGCTATGTACCCCCAAGTTTGTAGTGGAACTTACGGGACACCTGTATAAATATATTTATGTATTAGTATAATTTACGGGATAGAGCAATTTATCTGTAATATCAAGTGGATAGCATATCCGACCGAGTAGTGACCGCATTGACTGAAAGTAGGTCACTCACCGCTCTGAACATTACTGAGGACTACCAACATATAGATATATCATATGATTTTCTATAATCCGTGTGGCACACTTGTTTAATATTATTTGTATTATATCACCAAAATTTGTGTTTAAAACCAAAACATAATTATATATACATTTTGTTATGTAACGGGTACTCACGATACGATGTTTTGATTCCTTAACCGCCGTGACCACGATCCATGCAACTGTGTCGAAATATTGGCAATTAAGAAATCAAAACATCGTATCATGAGTACCCGTTACATAACAAAATGTATCAATACCGCGATAATATAAGTCTAAAATCATATAATTATATATAAATTTTTTATCAGCCTGTTTATTTTCACTGATCTCCAAAAGTACTGGGTCGATTTTCAGGAGACTTTTACTGACAGATAGGTGACCTTATAAGGAGTATATCTGCCTAATAGCAATACAGTTAAGCGCTGCTGTACTTTGGTGTGAAGGG
>DWRA01002331.1:0-14275 GCA_018250295.1 Spathilepia clonius
AATGCAGAAGATTTTCAGTTTCTTGATAAGTGAGTATTTTTAAGTAACTTGTGCGAAAATAAGTAATGATTTCATGTCACGACTATTGGAACTAATAGAAATCGTGCATTTTTATATTTACACAGTGAACGTGCTATACACAATCCGTGGTAAAAGAATATCGTATCATTCTATTATATAAAATGTGTATGAACGCATTTATGTGTTCCATAACACTACTGCATAGACACCAGCCGCACCTGTCTAAACATTGTATAGAAAAACAATTATATTGCTTGATACGTTCAATGACTGTAAAAAAGTTACAAACGAAGCAGTTGCTTTGATTGTGCCGTTACAGTTCTGACACTGACCACTTTATTTTCCTGATATTAATTCAATTAACTAATAATAAATCATATAAAAATGAAATCTATTTGCTCGTGTAAAGTTAAAAATAAATACTTTATGTTTTTATATTCCTTCGTCTATCTATTACAGAGACAAAATATAATACACACAAAAGATATTAAAGATAATACAACCTGTTATACAAAGACAAACCCTACGCTTTCTTTTGAATCGTTCCCTAGGAGCTTTGAAATGAAGCTCTTTAGAAAAGGTGCAAAAAAGAGCTTTCCGACTAAGCTTACAGTGGCGGCTCTTGTGGCGTTGCAAATGGGAATAAGCAACGGTGGTAACTATCCTCCTGCTTTTTATAAGTCTGAAGTAGAAAACGAACAGGCATTCCACCTGATGGTAAGAGTTCATTGCCACTCATACTACCTGTACCAATTCTATGTAGATCTAGGTTAATACCGAAAATCAACCATAAATGCGTTGCCACTTCTGAGGCTTACCATAGTCATCCCATATGTTACTCAGGTGGCATACACAATCATCCACCGAAAGGCAAAGCTGCTTAACGCTAGCAATAGATGTGACGCTAGTACCTTCCCGGTCAAACACTGAATATATACTAAATATATTTCTTTAATTTTATTGAAGTAATGAACAATCTTGACCTGATGGCAATGGCGAATGCCGCCCATGAACATCCGTAATCAACTCTAGATAAGATTAAAGTGCTACCTGAGGTCGACCACAGATTCGTTATTACCCCTAATGACTAAGTTGGAACGTCCCGGATAAATAAGCCTTACCACACCAGAACACAGCAGCTTTTATGGTAGAACCCTTTGTAGTTCGACTCCGGCGGCACGACCGCCACACTTATTTCTGCCTAATAACAGCAGTGTTAGGCGCTGCTGTGTTCTGGTTTGAAGGGTGTGGTAGGGAGATAAAGTTAACGAGGCATTCCAACTTAGTTCTCAGGGGTAGCAACGCATCTATGGTCGACTTCCGTTGGTATTCTGGTCTTATCTGGGGTGGATCACAAATGTCCATGGGCGGCAGTTGCCACTTACCATCAGGTGGACTACATGATCATTTGCTTCTCCATCATATAAAAAAAAATAGAATACAACAGAAGTGCTCATTATAAGATTAACATACATGAGCAACTATAAGTATCGTATAAGCTTCTGTGTTTAATATAAAATCTTCCATCTCTATCATTTATTTATGATGTAAACTGAGAAAGATACATATGATTACGCCACGTAATTACAACAGATAGTTAACTCATTGGTCTTTCTTATGAGTCACTACAAGAAAATGTGCCGCAAGGTAATAAAACATGTATTTAGGTATAGATAATATTATATATTTAAAAATAAATCTAAATAAAATATAAACAAAACTTCAAATATAATAGTCTGTTGAACAGTCTAAATAAAAATGCAAATAAACTATTGAAAAATATACACTAATAGGTACCTACTAAACTATTTCTTTTACACAAAACATGTGCGTAAATAACAATTACTTCATATTACTATATTATCACATATAGAGCATTTTGCTGTCGTGACAAATTTAATGAATACGACTATTCAACGATAAGTACCTACAGTCCATTCATTTTCAACATAAAATAAGTACCTATAAGGTATTACCTAAATAGACAGGGCATGTAATTGCAACAGATTATACATATTAAAATTAGCATATTTGCTTTAAATTCTAAGGAATAAAACATTCTGCATATTATAAAATAACTTTCGTCTCTACCTCGCCTACAGGCAACACAATATTATCTTAAAAGCTTTTATGAAGCTATGATTATTGTCTAGCAATAACTAACTTAACTAACCACAACTGGACTAACCAATTGACGTACACATATCATATAATAAGAAGTTAGTAGGTAATCTGAGAGACTCATACATTTTATATACCCAAGCTAAAATTTCGAATGACTAGCGATATTTTTAAAACAATTCGTGTTTTTATAGAGCACATATTAAAATCAATTAATTGCACGAAAATGTCGAAGTTGATAAAATTCTATGAAAATGAATTGATAGCGTTCATATTGAATACTAATTAAGTAACGGATGTACTGTGGTATTAACATATTTTTTTAATTATTCGTTATCATAGTCGCCAAGTAGGCACTTATCATTAACATTTCCTCGTTTTCAGGTATTAGCATTAGCGATACACTTACTTATAAGTAATAAATCATTTTTACCACAAATACAGACAATTTTACGATAATTGGTCGAAATTATATTTAAGTTAAAATTGGTAAGAAATTAGCTGCAGCTATCATTTACTTACAATTATAAAAATGCGTTTTTAATTTAATTATCTATTAAAAACTCATTATTATCATAATAGAATTATGACGCGCATTTCGAAATGTATTCTTAAGGAATGTCTATATAATTATATGTATATACAGACCTTAGTCTATTTATATGATATAAAAATATACCTAATATAAAATCTCATTTTATTTGTGATGATGATGATGGTACTTGACGGCTTTCTGACTTTCCAAAAACCACCATTAGCTATTAAAAGCATTTGAACAAATTTTAAATTTCACCTCTACATATTTTCTTTACTTTTTTAAGGATTTGTATGTACAGTATCTATATTTCAGTCAATTTCGCTGGTTCTTAACATAATTATTATACCTAAACAATTTTGCACATTTACATTATTAAGCCTGGTTTACTCAAATTGTTAAAAATGCGACGAGACAATCATATACGATTATTCTATACAAAATTCAGTTAATTACGATTTATTGTTAACACAATGAAAATTATCCGTGCCAATCAAAGAATTGCCCAAATAGATAGACATTTTTTGCGTAAACTAGGCTTAAAACAACGTGTTGAGTTATCAAAAACATGTAAAATTTAATACATTCCCATTAAATAATAAAATTTCAAAATAGCCAAACACACGATAATAAAACCGGATTGTAAAGATCATGTTGAAATCACTTTGTCATACAGCCGGAGGCAATTTTAAGCGAGAGGAACGGCCTTGACGTTTCGGTCCTCTGATAAATTATAATCACATTATTATTATGTTTCCTAGTTTGACTTGGAATGTTAAAAATGGTCCCCACGGAATGTGTTTGTATGCAAGTCAGGTCCAGGCGCTGTCTGTCTGCTTTTCACAAACGTCGTAAGCCATCGTGCGTCAATTTCTATCATTACTCTTTCTTTGAAGAATACAAACAATAGAAACGAGTTTTCACCACACAACGGCAATATTTAGCAGCTATATAAATATCAGTTTCACAATATAACCACTTTAAGTATCTGCGTATATTTTGACTGTCCTTAATATTTATAAAATATAAAAAAAATGCCAGAGGAACAAAGTCATTCCAACAGGTTTACTGATTTTAGTTTTACAAGTTTGTACACTATATAGTTTTATGCACGTGTACCAAAGGTTAGATCAGAAAAAAATATTTTTGTGATTTATTTATAGTTCGGCTACTCTATTGGCTCCAACTTTAAATTACCTTATATAAAACTGCGATTCTCAAAACAATTTTTAAGTAAAATAACAACCTGTATGCGTGGTATCCTTAAAAAACAATCTTAACACTATACTTTCTGCGAAACATACTCGTATATAGTCAACCAAATACCATGAGACTTTATGTATACATCGTGATAAAGGTTCAATATGTAAATTATTCCACAGTAACAGACTTAGCGAGATTTCGCGGGCAATCCACATTGCAACCCCTCATTACAGCTATATGGTAAGCCAACAATTGCATAGGAATTACCGTGAGGACACCCTGTAGACAATCAACGGTTTTGGGCACTTCAAGAACACGAGAAGCGAGAGACATGGTCTCCGTGTCACCCTCCTCACATACAACGATAGGACGACCCTGCCGCGCGGTTACTTGCTGCAGAGCATTCATACATTTCGTGTAAACTGGATCACGCATAACTATCATCATAACAGGCATGGAGTCGTCAATAAGAGCGAGGGGGCCGTGCTTCAATTCTCCCGCCATAATTCCCTCGCTGTGCATGTATGTTAATTCCTTTACTTTCAGAGCTCCCTCTAAGCACGTAGCGAAATTGTATCCACGACCCATTATTAACAGTGATCGTTGGCGATACAGGTCTTCTGCCAAGGACTTAACCTTGTCGTCCAACGCGAGTACTTGACGAATTTTCACGTCTAATTCGTGAAGACCTTCGATGATGTCCGCTCGACGCTTTTGCAAAGAAATACGATCCTCACTGATAACCAACGCAAACATAACAAGAGATACAAACTGTGAAGTATAGGCTTTAGTGGATGCCACACCGATTTCGGGGCCAGCGTTGATGTGCACACCACAATGTGATTCACGACAAATAGAACTGCCCACAGTGTTGGTTATTCCAACAATAAGAGCTCCATGACGCTTGCAATATCTGAGAGCCATGAGAGTATCGGCAGTTTCACCAGATTGGGAGATAAAGAAGCACACATCATCTCTGAAAACTGGAGTGTTTCTATCCAGAAAATCTGATGCCAACTCCACCATCACGGGGAGCTCAGTTAATTCCTCGAGCAGTTGTCTTGTGGCTACAGCACTATGGTAACTTGTTCCACAACCAATTAACATCAAACGCCTACAGCGTTTAATTTCAGGAATATAGTCTTTGATGCCTCCAAGGGTAACAGTACCATCAGCAAAATTGAGACGTCCTCTCATAGTGTTAACGATGGACTCAGATTGTTCAAAAATTTCTTTTTGCATGAAATATTCATAGTTGCCCTTCATAATCTGCTGCAATTCTAATTTCAAAGTCAGAATTTCTCTCTGGTGAGGGTCAGAGCTGTTCACCGACATACGGTGAATACTAAGTACACCTTCTTTAATATGAGCAACGTCATCATCTTCAAAATAAAGCACTCTATTAGTATGTTCAATAACAGCAGATGCGTCCGAGGCAAAGAAATACTCAACATCCCTTTCCTCTTCAGGTTCAAAATGAGCATGGCTGTTGACACGAGGCACCGATGGGACCACACCTCGGGTGGCTTTGTTGTTGGTGTACATAATCGGTACATGGTCACTTGAGAGGCGGCGTCTCGTTTTGATACCGACAAGTAGAGGACTACCTCGTCTCGTGGCAACACACTCATTAGGAAAATATCTAGATTTAAAGCATAAAGCAAAGGCTCCTTCAAGTTGTTGGATTACCTGTTCAACCAGCTCCTGGAAACTGTAATCCTTGTGCTGATTGTAGATGTGATGGATCAGCTTGGCAATCGCTTCGGTGTCTGTCTGAGACTCAAAAACATATCCCTTATTTTCTAGGAAAGTCTTGACTTCCTTGTAGTTGGTAATAATTCCATTATGAATGACAACAAAGGCGTTATCCTCCCCGGAGCGCTGAGGGTGCGAGTTGACCGCGCTGGGTTCACCGTGAGTGGCCCAACGGGTGTGGGCGATGCCGCAGTGCGATTCCACAGATTCCTCGACGGCGAGGTCGTCGCAGCGTTGCTGGAGTAACTCTTCGAGCGCAGCAACTTTACCGCTTCTTTTCACAACCGCGATGTCTTTTTGATCGGCGGCATCGACGGCAACGCCCGCCGAATCGTAACCACGGTATTCGAGTCGTTTTAATCCATTTACAAGCAATTCCAATATGTCTCGCCGGGTCTTCGGTGTGAGGTGATTGATATATGCGAAAATTCCACACATCGTTAACGAAGTAGTACGTTTACGTAGAGTCGAGTGCACGAAACCGCAACGGACGAGAGACTGCGATCAACACAATATACAACTGATGTTGAAGGCCTTAGCGTATAACTCCTACCACTAATAAGTTACTTTCACTTACGGCAAAGCACACGTCATCGTGTTTCGTTATCGTCGATACAGCTTGATGGTATCGTAAATATCGCGGGGAACAAGCAAACCTGTCCTTCGCTAAAAAACTATAATTCTGTTCTGTCAGTGTCAAAAATCAAAATATTGGAACTATATTGTCAAAGAATTTGTCTACATGACAGTTATGTGTTTTAATCTTGTTCGAATAAACAAAATATGGCAAAGATAATACCAAAATACAATGATTTTGATAGGTAACATTTTTTTGTTTGACACTGTTTATTATTATGACTTTGATATAAAAATACATTCATAAATGTGGAATTTTTAATAAATTATATTTACTTTAAATGTATATAGTTTTATACAAGAAAAACTCTTCCATATACATAAATGAAATAATCAGTTCCCTGTAGCTTTCCTTATCTAAATAGGGACCGCATAGCAATAAAAGACGCGCGATTTTTAGTCCCTATTTGTATCTCCAGACTTCAACCGTAACACGTCAGGGAAAATAATATTTTTATATAAAACACTTTAGCAGGTATGGAACGTGTTTGCGCAGACGTGTTACAAAAGATATAAATATTTTCATACACATTGTGGTACAGTACGTGGTATAGAATGAAATGATAAATTGCCACAGGCAGTGTCTGACACGTTATACGTGTCAAGATACAAAAAGTATTTTTTTATTTGACTACACTGATATTTATAAAACACGAATAAAAAATATAGATAGTATATTCAAAAGCTATGTAAATCTAGGCGCACGTCGAACGCTCGTGGCGGTCGCTCGCTCCTAGTACCTGCGCAAATTTCAGTGTACACCCTTAGAACTCCGCCAATGTTTTTTATAGTCAAACTACTCAAATCTATAGGAAAAAAATGTATTGACTAGAGAATGTCTTAAAGCATTACTTGATATAGGTAAACAGATTTAAGCCACAACATTCTAATAAGAAAAACATGGTTTTTTGTCATCCATAAATACTAATAGTTAAGCCAAAAACCTCACCAATTTTATCGTGGAAATTCGTGTAAAATTACTATACACCTTTAAGAAAATTAAATCAAATTATATTATAAAGGGTACGTAATGAACGTAACCTTGTTACGTTGTTGTTGTAGTTTTTAAAATACCTTTAACTAGGCATATTCAAAACTTTAATTATTCGAATACACAAGTATACAATTGCAATTTTCTAATTTCTTATTATTTTGTACTCAAGTGTGCCAGTGTTAAGGAGTGTTAGTGTTAAGGAGTCGTATGTATTAAGGTTCTTGAACGGGGGGTAACCAACACAATAACAATGTATTGAATCGGTAATTTTAGAAATAAAGTCATTTTTATATCAGTAGCTTCTTTATTGGTTTTATCAGGGTCAAGGTCTATACAAAATTATTGAAAAAATTACAAAGATACAGTTTAGCTTAAGATGAGTTTCAAGTTTTTCTCCATATCTATGTAAGAATTTTTACAGGCATTCAAATTTAAATTGAATATTTAAACCTTTACACGTTAAATCTATCTAATCCGTACACAAATAAATACTTCAGGTTAGTTAGTTTTAACTAGGAACAAAAATTACATTACCTATACCATACAATTCTCAAGCTTTTATCAAAACGTTCATAACGCCGTTTTAAACGTATGCTAACAACTACCGACAGTCGGTTTAAAACCAACCACTACCATTTTAAACATTCTTGATGTTTCCTTTCACGTAATGTAGAACACTTTCATCCTTATGAAAATAATACTTTTAAATATTTCTTAGAAAATTTTTCACACGCCTAATGTTACACCTAAAAGATTTCATTATGATATTTTAAAATTAAAAATTTACATTACAGGCGAATGCCAACAATTTAAATGGATGCACTTATGTAAATACATACACTTACAAGTAAATTAAATGAGACCATAATTTTATCACTCAGATCGTCCATTGGACAATGTGAGAGCAAAAAGCAGATTAGAAGTCATAAGAAATAATGACAGAATTAGAGAATAATTTCATTAACAATGTACTTAAAGTTTAAACAGACAAGTTTTGTAAATAACAAATAGCAAAAATGATAGTAAAAATCGTGCAGTGAAATGGTTTAAAAATTCAATCTCCTTTGCTTTTCCTCCTGAATTCCTTACGATGAAAAAATAAAACATAACGAGCTATCAAGTAAGGTAACTCAAACTTGGCAAGTAACTTACGACTAACATAATCACAAAGACATAAACTTAACACATACGAGTAACTAAAACGAATTAACTTTAAGAGTATATCGTAACGATAAATGCACGTATCGGGAACAAGTGAGAGGTTACCAGTGAAGAAGCTCCGAGTGAGGGAGTGCGCTAAAGGATGCACACGACTACGACACGACAGCTTTAATGGGAGTACATTCATGATGAGTGATGCAGCGTAACTGCCGTCTGAGGGGCGGCGGATACACGTAGCGTCCGCCCGGCCGCGCCTACGGCTTGGATGTAGAAACAGTGATCTTCCGAGATGGTGAGAGATCTTCCGAGATAATTTCGGGCGCCTGGGAAGCTTGGGAGAGTGAAAGGACGAGATTAAGGGTACGGGAGTGGAAGGGGAGGGAAAGGGAAAAGAAGAGCAAAGGGAAGGCGCTTGGTTGCAGACGACGGCTACTGACTGCATTACGTTGCTCGATGTGCCCCATAGTTATTTTTTCTTTTGGGCCTTCTCGGCAGCTTTTGTGATTTTACCAGTGGTGACCTCCTTGAAGGTCACGCTCTGCAAAAGTAGAAAGAATTGAATAAGAAACTTGTTATATACATACAACATATATTAATTTTAATTTTCTAAAATGTTATTTAATTGTATTTGATAATCGATAGGTAATTAAGAATAGTATTTTCTAACTTGGATCTAGTTCTCTCCCTGTAAGTTCTAAAAAACCGTCCAAGGATGTGGTAAATTATTAAATTAAACATGAAAAAAACTTAAATAAACTAAGTATTGAACTTAGTCTTACTATTTATATTACTGACCATATTAAATTCAATTATCTCACCTTGTACATGGGGTGACCCATATAAAAGGTAAGATGGTTGAATTACAATTTTATTATCTTTTCCTCTATCAATCAATAAGATATTATTACAACATTCTAAGTTTACGTAGTCACTTACACGGCTTGGTTCCCAGACACCTTTATACTTATAATTCAATCGTTTTCATATAATTTTTGGTGGTGCCTGGTTATGCCTAAAGTGTTCCGCGTCCGTATCCCTCTAAACATGGGGTACATTTCTTCGTTCAAGTTTGGCTAAGTGGGTGTTTCACTTACCTTGATAACGCCGACGGCGACGGTCTGACGCATGTCGCGCACGGCGAAGCGGCCGAGCGGCGGGAACTCCTGGAACGACTCCACGCACAGCGCCTTCGTCGGCACCAGCGTCACGATGGCAGCGTCGCCAGACTTTATCGACTTCGGCTCCACCTCGGTAGTTTTGCCTGTTGCAATCATTATTTTATTGATAATGAAAATGATCGTATATAATGTGCTTTCCTGAACAGATATTGTTGATAGTTGAACATCAAAACATAACGAAGGAATAATTAACTCTCATTTAGGTTGCGATTTAAAAGGTCAAATTTTTCTGTGTTCTGGTAGAACAACCTGAGACTTATTACCCCTCCCGTAAATAGCGAAAATACACCTGCTAAGCTAAACCTATTTATTGTAGCACAATTAAATTATACTTTTAAAATACTTACATAATATAGTTACACAATTTTTGTATGACTGATAGTCAGTAAATCAGCTATTAAAATAGTAGTCTAATAGCAACAATTACGCACCAGTACGGCGGTCGCACTTCTCCTTGATCTCGGCGAACTTGCAGGCGATGTGGGCGGTGTGGCAGTCCAGCACCGGCGTGTAGCCGTTGCTGATTTGCCCAGGGTGGTTCAGGACGATCACCTAAACACAATCCCAATGCACAGTTTAACTTTACATATCTTGACATATCAGTTAAAATCACGTTGTAAGATTAATGGCCGTCCGGAAACTGCCGCTTTTCGCTGCGCAGTACGTAGGTGTATTAAGAATCAATGTGATATTAGCAGGAGATAGCGAGGTATTATAGTTATGTTAAGAAATGAAATGAAGTCTTAGGTACATAAATAAATATTGTTATTTTTCATTTAAAAATATATCTGAAATAATACGAAATCAAATTGGTAAAAAACAGTTTACAATATCCTGTCGTACACATGAGTCTTTGATAATAAACGTATTAAGAGTGTAAATAAAACACATTTATTAACATCCGGTAGACTAGAATTATTATCGTTATATATTTCGAGAAAGTATTAATTACATGATTCACTATAACTAAGGTTAGATGGCGAATATTTTATAATTTGTAAAAACATTCAATTAACCCATGTTGTAGCAAATTTAATCTCTTTGATAATTTTATATGTTAGAATTTTATTTTACAAGAACTATGATTTATGAAAAGCAATATCCAAGAATTTTGACAACTTGATAAAAAAATGCGTAGACAATTATATTAGTTATAACCGGAAACGCCGTATCTTACGCGCCAATTTATGTCGTAATTATAATACATTTAAATATATACTTATTATACGATAGCATAAATGTAATCTAAAGAAATCATTCTTTGAAGATAACTGACGTTTATTTATTGTGTACAATTCTATAGTCTAATTGCATTCTCTAGATAAGTATTGATTATAATATAATATCATAAAGTGCATCTATTAACGAATTTGTCCGGGGCAACCGCGCGCACAAATACATTTATAAATACTTGTGCAATGCCACATTTATTTTGAAACTATACAATCATACATAGAAATTCAATATAAAAATGAAATATTCACACCTATTTTACAACGACTATTCCTTCGAAAAAAACGATTTTTAGTTTCAAACACTTAACTTTACGGTTCTGCATAATCAAAGTTAACAAACAATATTCTTCATAATCTGCTAAAAGTATATAAATCCTCTGACACCAATTACAAATAAAAGGAATAACTTTACATAAACACAAATATAACATGCCTCTTTACTAAAACGACGTTAAACAACACGATTATTTGATGCCATTTATCCTGTCACGCGGGTTTTACCTGCACGCTGTTACATTCTTGCACGCGTGTATTAACTTTTTAGTGTCTACAAAACCTGTGCGTGTGTGGCACGAACAGCAGGAAAGGCATTTATAAAACGATAAGATGCATGTAGTACCTACACATGCGAACCAGATTCACAAGCAGTCACGCAGACCTGCGTGACAGGAAACAGGCCCTAGCCAGCTGTGGGCGCATACCTGCGCGGTGAAGTCGGCGGCGCCCTTCGGGGGGGAGTTCTTGGAGTCGCCGGCCACGTAGCCGCGCCGCAGCTCCTTCACAGACACGTTCTGCAACACACACCAGCCTCACGTCACACTTGGACCTACCACTTTAATAAAATCTTGCTTCAAGATTCTCTTAAGGAGATCGCTCATCATACCTATCGTTGTTATGTTTTTTTATATGATTAAGTAGCAAACGAGCACGCAGTCCACTTGATAGTAAGTAGTAACTGCCGCTCACACATTTATAATCGACCCCAGATAAAACTAGAATCCTATGTGAAGTCGACCACAGATGCGTCGCTACCCCTAAAGACTAAGTTGGAATCACGTTGGTTGTAGGTTTGTATTTTGCACACAAAAGGATATTTTTCTCTGGCGGAATGGTTGAAAATATCTGTATAACTTAGCTGGAACTCGATCTGATAACCCCAATAATCCTGTCTTCATAAGACAATAGAAAAGACCATAGAAAGACTAGAGAAACATTCTTATCGATACCTACATAATACCTACAACATAAACTTATATCATATTATTACATCATGTACCTACCTACATTTTCTTATTCAACAATTTCAGTTCAAGCGCCACCATCTTACAAGTAGCAACGCATCAAATCTAATTAAAATTCATCGGCAGTGGCGCCTCACCTTGACGTTGAAGCCCACGTTGTCGCCGGGCATGGCTTCCTGCAGCGCCTCGTGGTGCATCTCCACAGACTTCACCTCCGTCGTGATGGCCGCCGGGGCGAACACCACCACCATACCTGGTGGTACATCATTGTCAACACGGAATGTAAGAAAAAAGCCGGTAGGACGTGTCCCAGCGCAGTGCTTGCCAGGACAAAGTGCAGTTTGTTGTAGACACATGTGTAATAGAACAACTATATTCTGCATATAGTATAGATTGTAACGAAAGTAGATAGGACACACTGCACGAGTTCATTGTTGAGAGAGCAATCTACTATAATTAATAAACATGACATAAATATAACCGAAATTTTAATCCTTCGATAGTTTTAATAAAATGAGGCACGCGCGGTAGTTTTAATAGATTTTTATACGCGGAACCCTAAAATATTTTAAAAACTAAAAATAAAGCCTATGTTATTCCTTATACCATAACCTATCTGTCAGTGTAAGTCCCGTGAGAATCAATCGAGCTGTTTCAGAGGTTACCTCAAACAGACAAACACAAAAATCTTGAATCTTTTTGTTGTATGTATCGTATAAACAGGTACTTTCATACCCATTTAGTAAAAGGCGGTTAGGTTTAATATTACATACACGTCAATTTGATGTTATTATAATTTGTAAGATTTATCTTTAATCTTTATTTTTTCGTAAGTAATAAAATGTATTTAACCTAGAAGAATATGTTACGTACCGGCGTTTATAATACGGACGCTTCAATTAGATTTTATTCGTAATATTTTTATTTGTTTTATAAGTAATACAATGTATTTAAGTTTAAATAATACATTACGTACCGGGCTTAAGGATGCCAGTCTCAACTCGCCCCACGGGCACGGTGCCTATGCCGCCTATCTTGTACACATCCTGCAGAGGCAGGCGGAGCGGCTTCTCCGTGGGCCGGGACGGGGGTTGAATGGCGTCCAGGGCCTGGAACATTTTACATTACACTTTGTCCTTTTTCCCTGATTTCCATCATTAAAGACGCTTTCTAATCATCCCCACACTATGATTAACTGTGTCGTGGACACACGCAGAAACAATCCTTTCCATCATTGAAGACGCTTTCTACACCCACAGCCCCTCACCAGGTTTACTGTGTCGTGGACACACAAAAAACGAATACCCATACATCCAAACCCAGAACAGATTTTTTAAAATATTTATTGTACCTAACTATTAATTCATCATTTAAATATCTATCTGACCGGGGATGGAACCCGGCACCCATTGTGCACGGCATTGTGCGTGTCAGACCGGGTCGTCAAATGGTGACCCAATAACACCAAATTCAAAACTAAGAAAGATTAGGCTAAACCTCTGAATAGATATTAGTTCATATTTTTCACACGCTTTTGCCAGTATTACAAAGAGTTCTCAAGCAAATAGGTGTTCTCACAATGTTTTCCCATACAGACAAATCTAGTTATTATTAATTTGTAATCCTACGACCTCGTTTACGTTACATTTTTTTTAATACGCCATATTAACCGCATATCTTGTTTTAGCGAACAAGCTGATAAATGTTTAACAACTACGTAACATAATCTTATTCACCAACACATTGATTTGATTTGATTTTCTTATATCGTAAGAGCAAGTGGTAGGTAAGTATAAAATAATTGCAACTTAGTCACCGTCGGTCAGACATCTTTAATTCTTTAAATAGTTATGTAGATCTGAATGTTTGCGTGGGTGTCTGCTTGATTTTATTTTGTGAAATTTCGCCCACACACAACATTCTCAATGACAGCGCTAATGTGGATCTAAAGTGCAACATGTTTATTTCTTATTGTACGCACATTTTATGGTCCTATTGTAACTTGTAACTAACTACCTACGCAAAAAATCTGCAAGTCAGAAGTTATCTTCATTCTATTTCAATACACATTTAAAATGAATGAACTGTAGAAAAGGGCGTCACCAAGGTGGGAAACAGGTGTCAGAATCCCTTCCCCCTCTCCATTAAAATGGAAATGCGAAAATCAGTGTACCATATATAAATAGCCCACCGTT
>DWRA01002332.1:0-14273 GCA_018250295.1 Spathilepia clonius
ACTTACCATCAGGTGGACTGCATGCTCGTTTGCTACTCCATCATATAAAAAAATTTGTGTACCGTTTAAAAAGATAAATAGAACTATGAATGTGAGGAATTCCAACTTAATTCTTCGTAGCAGCAATGCATCTCTGCTTTACCTCACTTTATTTTTTATGAAAGGTGAAACCCAGTATGGTTTGACCGGCTCTTATTTTTGTTGTGAAGTCGTTCTATGTGTCAGTGACATAGAAGTTTGTCATCTTAATCCGCAGGAGTCACAACGTGTCCGATCGGTTTCAAGTAGAACCTGTTCTGTATGATCACAAATGACCATGAGCGGCAGGGAACACATACCATCAGATGTATGGTAAGCCCGTTTGCTACTACAATGAAATAAACACCTTTTTCGAGATTCTCGCATGTATGTGCTTACGCATATTGCATTAACCACATTACAAACGAAAATAACATTGAACCTAACAGAAACGTTACTTACTAATGCCATGTGTATATCTCAATATGAGTAACCAACAATAGGCATCCAATATGTTCATGAGAATGTTGTTTAAATTTACGTACTGACCACTTGGCTCGTATTAGATCATTCAATAGCGGATATTGCAGCAGTGGATACAGCTTCCCGAAGGCTCGCAGCCTAATTGGATGGGGCATTCGGTTTGCACACTCAGTCCGATTCATAAGGCAAAGCGAACTCCCAACAAAATAGGTTACCTCAATACAATTGCATGCTTGCAAATATTTCGAAAATCTTTCAATCTTTAACGTTTGTTATTGGACTAAGGTAAGGGTTTATATAGGTAAGTCGATAAAAAGCATACAATATTGTTCTTAATTTCAATGGATTATATTTTATTTTTATAAGAGACATAATTTCAAAATATATTTTATATACAAGAAAGTTTAATGTGCCACTGCATAATTGCGAAATATATAAAAAACGAAGTTTTAATTGACAAAGCTGCATTTAAATGCAATACATTTTTTGACAAACACATCAGATTGTATTAAATTGACATGTAACATATATCTCATTATCATTGTTTTATTTTTAATTATATTTGTAACGTTTATTGCATATAAATCGTATCTTTCGTAAACCTCCTCTACTATGAATTTCAGCTGTGCCAAATGTCACACTTCTTCGTGGGCGTAATATACTTAACAAGGTACCCTAAGTTCTCGCTACACGTATTCGTTTATAGATAATGTTAACTACACTCCGAGCCCCACACTATTACTCGCTGTATAGTTCCTATGGGCACAGAAAGGCATGTACACAAACATATACAGAATAGGAATCTAAAAAAATTTGATGATTGTATGTTCGGAAATAACACTTGAAACACTTTGAGTGTCGATATGTTTAAATTTTACTGTCGATAATATTAATCACCCTATAAATTACAATACTTTACCTAAAATTGGATTACTTATTGAGATATACATAAAATAAGAAAACCTACTATATTATATGCTAAAACCTTTCTAGTAAAATATGATAAAAATGACGCGATCCAAATCGGATCAGTAACTTTTGAGAATATCGAAGACAGACATTGTATGTTGAATACAGACCCTCGTTTTTGAAGTCGGTTAAAAAAACATCAAGTTAAATAACTGCGAAGCAGTCTGATTTGCTAGATAAAAGTAAAATCTTTGGTTTTTAAACAAGCCGATTAGTTTAATAAAATCCACGGATCAATTTCTGGCCCAAGTGCTTGTGGTCGGGTGTAATTTATTGAATAACTTTATGACTAGTCCTTTTTAGGGTTCTATAATAATTTACCTTTGTTCACGTGGTACTATAAAAACGCACCGTTGATTTCAGTTGACGATTTGTTTAGAAAAGACGAAATGAAATTTCTATATTGATGTGTATGAGACGTAAAGCATGACTCCAATTTGTAATTTATCGTCTATAAACAATTTTTGGTGATTGTACGTGTGTGTGTGTACGTCCAATTAGTAATTTTGTAATATTAAGAAACCAAAACTAAGTATCCATCAAGAAACATTTCAAAATATATCTTAAAATTACATGCAAGCAAGCAGTCTATTGTATGGTAAGTAGGAACTGCCGGTTACGAATATCTGTAATCCACTCCATACAAGATTAGAATGCTATCTGAGGTCGGCCACAAATGCGTTGGTAATCTTGAATACTAAGTTGGGATGCTTTGGATAAGTATGTCTCCCTTACCGCACCTTTCAAAACAGAACGCAGCAACGCTCAACACTGTTAGCCCTCAGGCTTTCACACAAGTTTGGACACGAAAACAAAGTCTGCGGAAATCTCGAAACCTCTACTCGTCATGTTTAACTATGTTACTTTTCAATAGGTACCCAATTAATTAATACGATAGTACTAGTTTGTGCCAAGTCATAGATTGGCTGACTAGGTTTAATATTACATATCTCTACGTTTTTCGGTAGAAGAATTTCATTGCGAGCGTTGGGTTTTTCTACATTTTATGTTTTTTGATTATATTTCTTTTTGTACGTTATCTGAGGTTTCGTAGGTTGCATGCGTCAAAAATTAGAAAACAAAACCCTAATAAGTTCACATATGTGTCTGTCCGCCCGTGTACATTTTCTCCAGATCTAATATGTAGATCAAGTTGAAATTAGCTATAGAAATGAATTTCTGTGATATAAACCCAGACTCGTTACATAAATAAAATTAATGTAGAATATCTTGTTCTTCTTATTCTGGTGCAACTAGTGAAGGTCAGTCAGCTTTGCATAAATTATTTTACTGTAAATTTATTTTTACTGCTTTTCCATTTTAACTAGAGTGGATTATATTATTTGCAACATGATGATGATTTTGTTAGACCCCTTTGTTCTTCGACTCCCGCCGAGGCACCCTTACGCCTATTTGTACCTACCTACGTACCTAATAACAACAGTATTTAGTACTGTGTTACGATTTGAAGAGTGTGGTAAGCGAGACATACTCATGCGAGGCTTTCCAACTTGGTACTCAGAAGCTGCTATGCGTTTATTATCGACCTCAGGTAGGACTTTTATCTAATCTGAGGTTAATTACCTAATGGACGGCAATAGCCACTTACCACACATAGCAGTCCACCATGCTTGTTTGCTATTTCCGTAATGTAAAGAAAAACTACTAATACACGTAGCGTTAAAAACATAGTTCGATACTCCAGTACGTACCAAGTCAGACACTTAACTTGAAGTAATTTGGTAAGTAAATAAACTATTAATTTAAGAAACATATTTTTTCATTTCGTAATATAAATTGAGTTAGTGAGGAAAAATTTTATGAACTATGGACTTCATTCTGTAATGCATATATATTTATAGGAGTACAAAGTTACAAATGCAATTGGTACCTATTACTACCTATATCTAGGCAAGAGAACCGAAATTGGGCTATGTTTAGATTTTTCCTTGCTTTATAGGCTAATCAATAATAGTGTTCAAAATTTGAAGCTTTTGTGTTTGCTAGAAGTGCCTAAACATTTTGATGATCGATGAGTGTGTCCGTGACAAAATCGAGAATTTTGATTTGAAATAGTTCGTAAACTATAAGTTCCAATCGAATGAAATTTGGGAATATACCTAGCTACGTGAATAGCTAAATACTTATATGCCTATAAGTAAGATATCATCTAGGTTGCTGTTATTCCACCCAAGTTTCAAGTTAATATTCAATTTAAAATTAAACTAATTGGAAAAAACTCATAAACGGTTTTCTTTTTTGTTTTGGAGCTATATTGTCACGATATGTTCTTAGAGCCCGAGATCCCTGGTTCATTTTAAAATTTGATTACCATCAAGCTAATTTTCCATGAGTAGCTTCATTGTGATGAGGCGCTAAACTTTTACCCTTACAAAAATTCTCGATTGTGTTACCTAGCAGGGGTAGCAGTGTTAAATTATATCCATTTAACGATTCTCAAAAAATGATTACTAACTGGGTTAAATATATTAAATTTCGAAATAATTGTCGAAAGTTTTCGAAAAATATTTGTATAATACCTTCATATATTATAGTTGTAGCTAGTAAATCCAATGAATATGATTTTGGTGAATAAAATAATTTATTTCTATAAAAATATTCTTGCAGATGATCTCCAACATTCATGCCCATATTTTTTCGACTGATAATAGAGCTACCCTTTGTTCCTTTTCTGTTCTTAAATTTAATCTATCTGAGTTCCGCCTAAGGAATTAACAGCGTCCATTTCGTACTTCAATTTGCAGGGCTTTGCTATTAATACGAAAACGGTTAGAATTTGACACGTCCCATTCACTGGGCGTGTCTAATTCCGTAGCTGATGTTTAAGCTGCTTAACGAAGTCTTATTCTACGAATACAAAATGAAACAACTATAGAAGTGATCTTAATGCTTTCTCTAGTATAACTATTATTGCGACATGGATAAATTTATTTACCATTACTGGGCCTGCTTCTCACGAAGAGAAGCAGGCCCAGTAATGGTAAATAAATTTATGCTGATTCCTAAGAATCAGCATATTTCTCCAACGTGTATTATTTGAAGAAGGTTTGGGTCATAGCTTTCGTTAATTTTTACATCTAAAAATATCTCCAACAAGATTTAACAATTGCTTTCGCTGTTGCGTAAAAAAATTATTTAGTGGATGCAACTTTATCAGGATTGGCATCAGACCTTCGGTCGGAACTCTGCAGCAGTGGTTATTTTTTCATCAACAACGATACGACACGACGCGACAGCAATTAAGGTTCAAAATTTTAGCTCAATCGTAGTACTTATTTTTGCCATTGCCATATGTCCATCTATACAGAAATTCCATCTTTTTATTTTATTCAGAATTTCATTACACTTTTGTTTCAAATGACAAGAAAAGCGTTGGAAAATTTGTCACAACATGTTCGAAGTTTAATAAAACACATAACACTGAGTTTTCAATAACCACTAAGCTATTTTGTTTAAATGAAAACAATGACTGTCGAAGAAGGCTCTGTAAGCTACCAAAGGCATATTGATACAGACAGTGGTTACGTAGCCGCGGGCTATCATGTTTGCTGCTGCACAAAGAATAGTCTTATTGCGCTTGAAAAAATAGCTCCAGTTGTTCTCAATAAACTAGATTCAGTACATACGAAAGGGGAATACATTGTGCAGTTTATATTAAGTTTTTGACTAGGATTTTGTTTGGCTGACTGTGGCTATAATTGTATTCATTGGTCTTTAAGTTTTATAGTAGCGTTGCTTACGCGTTTAAGCCGTTAGTACTAGGTTCGAATAACATAGTAAGACTACAAATGCAAGTTGCTTAAAAGTATATAAATTTATATACTTAAATCAATTTTGAAGGTAGTAGAACGTATCATAGCTATTAGTAGGCGGCGCCTCCGCTACACCTATTTCTGCCTAATAATAAATAGTGTTAAGCGCGTCTGTCTTCTGGTTTGAGCGGTGTGGTAAGGGAGACATACTAGCCTGACGTATTCCAACTTAGTCCTCAGAGGTAGCAACGGATCTGTGGTCTACCTCAGATAGGATTTTAGTGTTATCATGAGGTGGATTACGAATGTCCATGGACGATAGCTGCCACTTACCATCAGATGGATTGCATGCTCAATTGCTATTCTATAACAAAGAAATAAATCGTATTGGTTTATTTTGCCTTATTTGCTAATTCATGTCCGTAAATAAATATTTAGCCGGATATTAGCCGGCTATCGGATATAGTGTTGTATGTTCTGACTTTTCTTTTCAATGTTTACATAATCGCTACGCCGGAAATAATGCCGCTTTCGTTAAACGTGCCATATCAGGAAAATCTGTTATTTTTATATAACAAAAACTGAAAACTATTGTGCAGCTCTTTTGTGATAAGTGAAAAAGTTGGAATGCTTCATTTTAGTTTATGGAATAACTAACTGCAACTAGTACCAACATACATAGTCCGAAAATAAGACTAAGAAGGTTTTTTCATATATGATGGAGTATAAAACGAGCATGCAGTCCACCTGATGTTTAGTGGCATTTGCCGCCCATGGATATTTGTAATTCACCCCAGATAAGACTAGAGTTTAACCTGAAGTTGACCACAGATGCATTGCTACTCCTGAGGACAGAGTTGGCATACCTCGGTTATGTTATATATTCGGTTGTTATATTTATTTTGAAGTAGAGTAAGAAAAATCAAAACTGTTGCTTGAAAATAGGAAACAACGTAGTAATTTAAGAAATAACTTAGAACAGTGATACTCATATCTTAGTTTTGGACTTTTGCTGCTTGTAAAAATGTTGTTGAAAATTCCATAAATATTTGCCACTGTGATGTTGGCCACTCTATATTACTAGGTATAACACCAAATGAACTGATAACATAGGGATGTTGCTGTAGCCAACATTTCTATTTAATCTTTATATGTGTAATATGTTTATATATCGAGGCTGTATGGGAAAGGACATTGGTCATAGAAAGTATTTATGTTGCAGGATTATATTCTACTGTTTGGAAAAGTCTATCGACCGACATTGCCGTAAAAAACACTTTTTAAATTATTGTTATTTGCAATACCAAAGCCTGCGTAAGGTACGAAAATATAAAAAACATATACAAACCCAATTATTTCCGAATATAATATCATATATATAGCCGTTTTTTGTTATGCGATTGAATTGCCAGGGGAATGATTAGCAGTAATGTTAGCAGAAGCGAGAGTCTTTCTGCTAACATTACTGCACTCTCGTATATCAATAAAATATGACAAAAAACTTAAAAAAGAACACTATTTTATGTCAAACATCGATTATTTGAGGTAAGCCCGGCTCATGACGGCATGACATTCTCGTATTTTTCTGTAATCGGCAAAAGTAACAGTTGATTCCTTCACCGATGACGGTTACATTTAGTATTTATGATGTTATATCACTTTTACTCCATATTTACTATTTTTATTTCATTAAAAAAAAAATTATCATTTCGGATATTTCACCTCTGTCGAGTGTCCTTCGACTTTGTATATGACCAATATTTGAATGTTCACTATACTATCCTAAATATTGTCAATAGTAAACAACCTATGTCACTTTATCCAGGAAGTCACTATATCACTATATTAGATACGTTCGTGGCAGAAACGTCTGTTCAAACCGAACCATAGAGGCCCGCCATGAGTCCAGTCGGTGTGGATGGAACTTTATTCTTCGGCGAGTAGTGTGATGGATATGGAGACTACCTACTTACTAATAACGTGTTTTACAATATTTTGCTATTGTTCGATGGCAATGGTATAATGAAACAAGTAGTGTTGTGTCATTGGAGCCGTGTTTATTTATCAATCACAATTTTGTCCATGTGATGAATTTTATTGGAATAAAAATATAGGCTTATAAATATTGTTTACTCTGTATCTGAACAGTTTTGATGTATATTCTTGTTAGTACCTACATGTCGGGCAGCCGAAAGATGCAATATTTCTCGCCACGGGCGCTGCAGAGGAAGCTATTCTATCAGAATTTATACAGCTATGTAAATATGACCACCGAATATCAGAAACTCTATTTTTCCCCATATTTTTTACAATATACGATAAAAGTTATTACAACATGAACGTTATAATTTAATTGTGTAACTCTTTGTTCGTTTTACACTCAAGTAGGTTGAGAAAATATAAGTGACGATGTTTAAAGGTGTTTGAGGTTTACTAACTTACTTATCTCCGTCTTACGTTTTGTTTTAAGGTATGTAATAATTATATATGACTAACAAAAATACCACAAAACCCTCCAAAACAGATTAGACTGTGTTTTTCCATTTCATCGGTTTTTATTCACGGCGTTTTATCACATCACTAATATTGTTTGCTCGGTTAAAAGCTAAACCTTTTGTCTATTTGTATAATGCCATCGCATTCATAGTGTACGATTTCTGTTGGTTTTATTTTTCGATGAATCATTGTGGTAATCTTTCGTATAATCTCATATGAAAAATAGTACTTTGAAACAAACAATCCATTAGGACATAACCTAGAGTTAAAAAATCTATATGGAATGGGATGTTGTCGATATCACAAAATAGAGAATCGTCTCTGGCTCGTGACACCTTTGGTGTCTTAATATGGAAAATTATTCAAACATATGATAATCGGAGGACTTATTTTGGAATCAAAAAGTAAGGTAAGGTATGATGGGTTTACAACCCATCATTCTATTAGAATAGTTTTATACTTCTATTATGATACTCGTATCAATAGGAAAGTTTCAATTTAAATCAAGGAACTGCCACGAAACTGGATATTATCCAATGTTTTCAAATGTACCCACACCAGGAGTTTTACGAGATACCACCTCATTTATGATATCTTCCCACTTTCACGATGATGGTTATTATACCCAATCCAAATAAGATAAAACTGGTTCTTAGATGAAAACATGGGCGATGGTGGTCTAAAAGTTTTATAATCTCATTAATGCTGAGCACGCCGTCTAGTTTTATTAGAAGGGTATTTGTGGGCTATCTCGTGATTCTGTATAATAGACTTGTTTTTGCCTACCGAATTAACAGAGATAAAAATCGCAGTTCTCTTTGATACTTTTTGGCCATAATATAAGAACATCTACCCTGTCACCTACACAATCACATACTAAATTTGCTTATTATTCTGAGAGACCAGTATCACACTATCTGAGACAAATATGAAATAAAAGTCGACATGTTGTCCATTGTTCTGCCTACCCATAGGTTCTTAAAAGTCTGTAGTTGGACGAAAGCTCCGACAAGAAAGACGGTTTTGCACTAGTCACTACGATTGATAATAAGTATTGGTGACAGCAGTATGTGGTTAACTTCGTAAAAGGAAATCCTTTTCGTTTTTATTTCTACACATTACTATGCTATAGAATTATTTATATCTTTTTCAAAAAGAAATGAAAGTTGGTAACGAAGCTAGACGTCATAATAACAAGGCAAGATATTTATTGCGTTTGTAGAATACACAGGATTTCTTCGTTTGGCTTTGCAAAACTTTGTGTAATATGCATCTCTTTTCTATTTTATTTATTTCATAGATATATAAAGGAACACTTTTCAAATGCGCTTTTTGCTTGGTACCACATAAAAGTTAAATTGCACCTCTCTGAGTTCTTCGATATGAAAATAGAGTTTGAAAAAAGCGTATTCCTGCGTAAAAGGCCCGCGGAAATCTAATAAATCACACCAACGTTGACCCTCCAATGTGCTATCAACGACGAGCAATTAAGCAAAAAATTGATTTATGCTGACACGATAGCGGGGCGTTTTTTTTATATATTTCATCTATGGCATTTTCTGGAGCAAAAAGCGGCGCATGCACGCTTCATTATACTTTGTCTGCAAAGCTTTGTCGAGAAGTCTACGCGCAATCCATTAGAAGCTCGTCAAATGACGCGGAAAGTCGACTTGAACATTTGTATTTGCAGAAAATCGTATATCGCTCGCCACGATCGCCCTATTGCCCAAACACACGCTGATACATACGCGATGATAAATGGCCAACGGTGCCGACTAACTAATAAATTTGAAATAAACGAAAATTGTCGAAAACAGCATATTTTACAAAGCCGTTTAATAAACAGATTTTATGAGTAAAGAGGTTTGTGAATGTTTCCTATAGATGGTAATAGAGTTTATCCAATTGCCGTAAGTGCACAGATTAATTATTAATTATCTATTAATATTAATAGCAAGTGGTACGCGTGCGGATTTGATTCACACAACTGCGCATGAAGCATGATATGAAAAAGGTCAAACAATCACAACAAAAATAAAATAACCATTCTTTGAATGACTGGGGTGAAAATAAGATTTTATGACTAATTCCAAGGTTTTGTATTGTAATGTAGGTGTAACACTTCTTACAACATGTGGTTGCACTTTCCGTTTGATTCCCAAGCGTGTTATAACCGATAAAGCAGAAACACGTTCGCATTATCGCTACGCTGCTGGAAATGTTCAATACAAAGGGTTTTTAGTTCTCTGGAAATATATTTAATGATGTCAAATATTGTATTTCGTTGCATTTTGGTCTTAAACACCAGTGTTTACTTTTAGCAACAATAAACTTTTAGGGCAGTGGTATCGTATCTTAATCAAACCTGAAGAGTAAATACCCCACTAAATCCTTTAAGTTCTCTAGTTCACCTTCCTGAATAAACTTATCGACTTGTATCAGAATAATGGTTACTAGAATTCACAAACCTTAGGAAACAATACGAAGAACGCCTTGCCTCATTCCTCACGAATTTAACTCCAATATCTTAAGTTTTACCTTGTTTTAGATGTTAATTATTAGTAGTACACCTAAAGTTCGAAATTTGTCTATAATCGTAATGAGAATAAGAAAATGGGTTGACAAATAAAAGAGAAAAATGTGCTGAATGTCTGATCTTTACCTATTTATGGAGTGCTGTTTCCGTTTTATACATGTAAAGCACCTACACGTACTCTTTGTGCTACAACATTATTTTTTTTCGATTACGAATAAAAGCTTAGTATCAAAGAAAACATTCATATAATGATTATTTGTACCAATATTAAAATCTGTTGGTTCGCATAATGATGGCCATATGAATGTCTTTACAAAAATAACCCGAAGCAAGATTAAGAAAGAATACGAAGGCAAATTAATGTTCTTGTTTGTTGTCTAATGAAGAAGTTTCAGTTACAAAACATGGTCTCAATGTCACAAGAGTTTTCGGCACGTTGTCTTTGTTACCAAGCGTAATGGATATAGCTTATTGAAAAATATTTTAATTCGAAATTTTGTCTTATGCATCGATATCGTGTCTAATCCGTAGAAATGAAAAATATTCTGCTTCTGTCACTTCACATCATTAAAACTTTTTGCTTAGTTTGGTTAAATAATGGTTATAAATGATTTTTATTAACTCGCTTTGAGTTTTGTTGTGTGTTGTGGAGGAATTTTGTAGTCAATTTTACGCAACTTTTTTAATTTTATAGTGTGTTTTTTACAACAAACAATAATTTGTAATAAACAATTCCATAATAAAATGGTTATTATAAGTTGAATTCTTCCCGCATTTTTCGTTTTAAAATCATTTTATATTTTTAATCTGTTATAAAAATGTGGTATGTATGTATGTTATTTTTTTTTCTTAAATACTTATTTAGTTTTTACCTTCTACCATGGCCACACCTATTTATACCAAGTAACAGATTAGTTAAGTGTAAGTGAAATTTTCTCTTACAAAAATAGTCGCAGTACATCTGTTCAAAGCGGTGAAGCCTACAATGTTTAATTACATTAGTAAATGAATAGCGAGAAAACGCCCCATTTAGAATAAAAAATGATTTACTATAATGATGTCTGACTACTATGTCGAATAATCTCCATGTATTGATCCCAAGTAGACATAGTCTAGTATTTAGAAACAGTACCTTTCAATCGGTCTGATGTATGAATCGCAGACTTACACCTCTTATTTTTCAACGGTTGCTTATTAGAAACTGATCATCACTTGCTTAAGGGGTGAAAATATCGTGAAGAAACCTACATGTAAAAAGAAAACTTTCAAAAAGTTTTCCAGGGTGTGTGTTGTCTACTATGAACTATGGCCTAAACCCCTATCACTCTGAATAATCCCGCGTTCAGCAGTTGTACAGTAATAGGTCGACTAGGACGACGATTCTTCTCAAGTAGATTATTTTGTTGTCACGTTAAAATATCTATAAATGAAGGTATAAGGTATTAGTAAGTAAGGTTACTGTAAAGTAGGTACTGATATAAAATGTAATGTTCAAAATATTCATGTATCTACATATGTATAAATTGTAATGGTATCTTCGTCCGAAGGAGCCGCCGTTGGTATAGTAGGCGGGTGCAGTTCGAGTTTTATGATACGACAAATGTTTAACATCAAAGAAACATTTTTCTGGCTGTCGAAAACAACATAATATTTTTTGCGAACAAAGTCTAATCAAAGTTCAACAATTTAAAAATTATATACCTAATTAAATCATATTGATGGTTATCAAGGTCAGGTCAAAATTGTAATAAAAATAGGTTTATTTTTATTACAATTTTGACCTGAACACTATCGGTATTTAAGATACTATTAAGTAAGTGTAACGTAATTGACATATTTAAAAGAAATGACAAATATTTCGAGAATGAAATAAACATTTTTGTAACTATTTTAAGTTACATTTTAGTTCTACAATTTCCTCAGTAACCTGTCCGTAAATAACGAAGGTCCTCAATAACTACTGGAAATAAAATATAACGAGTTCGAAATAGAATTCATTCGAGCCAAAGAAAATGTAATTTTTCAAGACAGAAGCAAAGATCGGGTACCTTGTCTTCTACTTATATATACCAAGCAGTAAATTTTATGTCTCGTTACTATGACGTATAGCTTTCTTATACACTTTTATATTGTCCTTGGAGTCAATAGAAACAAAAGTTTATTACAAAGAAAGAAGTGACATGAAAGGTTAAATATTATTCAAGTTCAAAAAAGAGCCAATTTCAACGTTATACGTAATAAGCGAAGCAAGATAGGAGTACATGGAGCTTGCGTCTCTGGAGACTGGCGTGCACCGGAGGTAAATAATTTTTAGTAATTTCGTTAATGCTTTCATACATGACTTGCTCATAGGAATATTTTCTATTTAGAAATAAAATATCTAATGTGATATATGTGATTCTTACAAAAAGGTACAAATCTGCATATGTGGTTTTTGTAATAATAAGTAAAGTAAAATGTGTTTTTTACTTTGCCTTTCAGTATTCAGTTGTAGTGAAGTATCATACTAATGTATATAAGCTACAATAGAGACTCTAATGCCTACCCAAAACTAGTTATCTGGTTTGGACTCCCAGTAAATATTGCGGAGAGACTCCGTACCTTTAGGCTCATTCAACGACGAATAAATATTTACCCACCAGTACACGGAAAGATTGCTACCTTAATCCTTCGTTTCTCTCTTACCTTCTTTGTGACTTGCAACTAAAAAGGTATTATTAAGTTGATTGTGATAGTTCGTTGGTTAATACATGCCCGTGAAATGATTCCGACAATATTTGAGCAATTACAATTCTATAGATCGTGTATCGGTTTTGGGCTTTTCAGCTACGTAGTAAATGATCTAACATTCCATTTCCACTACGAACTTTACGCTGGAAACGTTTCTACTAAAACGCCTTCTCATGCAGTTGATTGCTCTCGGTAAATATGCATGCGCATTTGAATCCCAACTCAAACAAAAGGGGATCACTTGGCCAAATGTTACATGCCCCTCGGGTTCAAGAGGCACATCTTGGCGAGAATCCAAAAGTCAATTATCGAACAGCCTCGGATAACTTCGGCAATTATTCCTCATTTGCGCAGAACACCTTAACGAGTGCTCCGCGAGCACTGAACGACACTTGATACTCGGCGTTTTTGGCCCAACAACAATGTCGACGCTCCAATCATCTGGACACTTCGTTCATTATTATTCATTTGACTTGGCATGTGCGATTGTCGATTCTTTTGAGCAATTAAAGTCTGATATCACCAAAGTTTCGTTTTTTGTTTGTAAAGCACTCTCTAATTTAATATTTCGGACGAGCAAATAACAAATACAATATTCAGTCACATTATTATGTACATTTAGTGAATTTGAAGTAAGGAATCATGCATATCATTGTAGTAGTAGTTGCACATACAAATACTTATTATTGTATTGTAACTAATAAAAATATGTTTTACAAATATTTTTTATTTATTCACTATAAATAACTAAAGTATAAAACGGTGGTTGACTATTAATGTGTTTAATAGAAACAAAACATGTTTATAGTGACATAATTATAAAAATAAAGATTATTACTTAATTGTGTATCTCTTAATTTATAATATATCTGTAAGTACTTTTCTAATTCTTATAAACTACGGATTCTTCTTCTTCTTTCTTCACCGCTTGAATAAGGACCAGAGACATAACAGCATTGATCACCTGCCAAAAAAAGTTGAAGTAAGGTCATATTATTTGGGTAACATTTATAAGAAGCTCATTACAGCTTTGTGTTAGCGCAATCGTAAACAACATCAGTATTGATCCACCAATAGATTGGCACAACTTCCTTTTCAGTACATGTCGTACGAATAAAACAAATCTATATGTAGAATTGTACACATACCAGCTTATTTTCTTGAACATATTTAGATTATTTTTTGATTTTTTAATTAATGGAGTAGCAAACGAACATGCACACCAACTGATGGAACGTGGAAACTGTCGCCCATGAACATTTGTAATC
>DWRA01002333.1:0-14273 GCA_018250295.1 Spathilepia clonius
ATGACATAACGGGTAAAAGAGGCGCAAGACGTGGGGGCGCGCCTCTTAGTTAAGTCCAATATTACAAAAGTTGTAAAATTATTTTATAAGCAATATAAATGTTATTAATTTGAATAGATATGAAATGTCAACGTAGTAAGTATTTGGCTTCCTCTTAAAAAATAACATAATTATACATAAACGGCAGTTTTAAGATATCCGCCGTCCTTACTTTTGCGTCAACAAGTACGTGAAAACTTGCGGACATCCCAAGTAATTATCTATTCATAAATATACGTAGCTAGCATTTCTATTCTACTCACAATAGACAATAAGACTATGTCATAGGCTCGCTCTATATAATAATTACTCTGAGAGTTATTTAGTTATTCTGTAACCTAAATTTTATCCCGACAAAGTTTAAATTACTTATTTGGCTGCCACATTGTTTAAAATTCAAAGCCAAAGACGCTGTGTATTTTATATTAAGCATAATAAGTACACAATTACACAATAAACATTACTTTCTATTGTATAGAAGGCAATTAGTAATCACATGTTGACCTGTACTTGAACTGTATTAAATTCACAGCTACTATTGACTATGATAATACTATAGTAGTAAATAGTACCAAGTTAACTAAATATTTCTAGTGTAACCATTTTGAGAAACACATGATCGTTGCCCAAGCTAAAATAATTTTGTGACTGCATGATACACTATAAATTTATTTCCTCTCAATGAGTTTAAAAAAAATGTGAGGTACTGTTGGTCTCAACCTATATATATTTTATTAATATAAAATAGCGTAAGACTTTGTTATTGGACAATGATATAGTAAAACAACATTTAAAAACTGAAATCCGAACTCTTTCAAAATTAATATTATGATGGTGTATATTGTATGTATTCACAGGTGGCAGCCCATAATGGAAAATGCCCTTTTCCATCAATATAATTTTAGTAAAGACTATACCTATACTATACCTATACTACTATGTACGAATGTGTTTTACGTAATAATAACAATTATTTCTAATTATAACTCTGGATCAGCTGCATCAATGGCGTAACCAAGTTTTTGTAGTGCTATCTTGATTTCTCCGAACACACTAGCGTCCTCTATTGTTGATGGAAGCTTTACATATTGAGATCTAGCAAGCTTAGCGATTGCACCTCGAAGGGCCTTACCAGACCTTGTGCGAGGTAATGCGGGCACGGCTATGGCTTTTCTGAAAGCTGCTATGGGACCTATTAAATGACGAACTAAAGCAATAAGCTCCTGGGTTACCGTGCTTTCAGCAACCATTTCTTCGTCTGTAAAATAAAATGGGGGAGATTATAAGAAAAAATATATTTGCTATGAAACGTAACATTCTGCAAAGGAATTCCTTACAAATCGCCAGTACCTGCTTACTTAGATAAGAAATAAAAAAGGTATTTAAACGGTTTAAACTACACTACTTTTTGTGCAATCTTAATAATACCCGTTTAATCTATCACATTACCCTAACTGAAGTCCTTTAAAAAGTCTAATATCTTACCATCTTGTGGCGGTCTCATAACATACAAGCAGAGTGGCACGTCTCCTTTAGTGGGGTCTGGCGCCCCCACCACCACTGCATCGGCTACGCGCGCGTGCTTCAGCACCACGTCCTCTAGCGCCGCCGTCGACAGTCGGTGGCCCGCCACGTTGATGACGTCATCAGCCCTCGCTACCACCCACACGGCGCCTTCTGCGCTTATCCACCCAGCGTCTTGAGTGTCGTAGTAGCCCTAAGTGAGGCAGGAAGTAATCGGAATATAACCTATAGATGTGCGAATAAAAATGCAGTCTACCTGATGGTATGGTATATGTAAAAAAATGTAGTATGGTGCATTTAACAAAAATACCAGTTACAAATTCCACAAAGATATATTGTGAAGATACCTATTAGATAGCACATTTTAATTCGTCGTGTTGCGTAAAATGGTACTTGCGTCACATTGCCTCAAATAAATAATTTATAAGTTGTAACTGTGACCAAAGGTGGTTATTCTAATGAACCTTTTAAATATTTTTACAATTTTAATCGCCTATCACTGAAGGGACATGCAACCCATCCGATATTAAATGATGACTGTCAGACATGGATCATCATCAACTCAAATGGCAGGTCTTCTAATACAAAAAAAAATCAGAGATCTTTTTATCATCGACAACTAAAGGTACAAATTTTAGAAAAGGTTTTTTTAGATCACATAGTTTTGTTAGTAAATATTAGATCTCAGTTTAAATAAGGTTGGCTAGCCCTGTGTTACACTAGTATTTCCATTATATAAAAAAATGCGGTAAGTCAACAAAGTATCATACCGGATATGTTTCGAAGTAAGTCTTCATGAACCGTTCATCCGACCGCCAAAGTGTTGAAGTAAAACCAGGAGGCAGCGGTAGTTTTATGACGAGCCGGCCTACTTCACCTGAAGTGCACTCGTTACCATTGTCTTTTATTGCACGAACTATAAAACAAATTACCTATAAGTACTCCATATATACAAATACTAGAATCGACGTGTGATTTTACTATCTTAAGGAAAAGACATGCATTCCTACTTAAGTTTTAGAACTGCGCCCGCGCGTTAGGCAGTGCACTTAATCCTTATTTTTTATAAGTGGTCACTGCCAACCATGAACATCTGTGACCAATTCCATATAAAATAGGCCCTTGCTGAAGATGGCTACAGATGTGTTACCACACGAAAGATGGTCGATTCATATATAAAACTCAGAACTACTTCACGCATGAATTGGGTGTGGCGGTGGTAGTTTCCTGATCGAATCATACCTTCTATACCACTTATCAGTTTGATCCTTAAGCCTTTCTAGGATTTATTACTGATGGCCGCTTCTCACAACGTGAACACCATACTTACTCGTTTGCTTAATAAAAAGATGTATTATTATTTAATTACTATCGTATCCCGGAACGGGGTACCCGGCGGAGTGAGGCGGTATGGCCTTGACGCCGTAGCCCACGGAAGCCGCGGTCATGGGCGAGCCGCTCTCGGTCTGCCACCAATGGTTCAGCACCGGTACTTCGAATATTCGCTCCGCCCAGTGCTGGAATACAAATTTCTCACTAAACACGAGAAATATTCTCGATGGTACCGACTCCGTTCGTTTTTACAAGTTGTACGACTGCAGTGACATCTACGTAAACTTTTTAGTTCGTAGCAGTTACATAGAATATAAATAAAGTGACTCGTGATAATGTCTAAAAAATATTTTTAACAGGCGCGTAGAAATTTCCAAATCTCAGTTTTGGCTGTTTTGGGGTTTTCAGACTGGCTTTTTAGAAATCCACTAAAAAGAATAAACCATTTGAGGAGTTTTTATATAATAATATCTAATAATATATTCTATATATTTACAAAACTGCTTCATATAAATGAAGCAGTTTTGTAAATATATAGAATACAATATTCCGTAATAAATTAATTTTCGTAAATTAGTAATAGACATGTAAAATAGTGTAACTTTAAAAGTATCAAAACATATGCTTTGCAAAGTTTGCTATATCACATAACAGCGAAGTAATATTTTTTAATCATTTTTGTACTAAATTTTATTACGAACAGATTACTTCCGGATTGCTAAGTATATTTAATTAAATATGTCATTCAGTTACTTTCTTACAAAGGACGCGGGGCCAGAGATCAGAATGCTTTCACATTTCACCGCATCACATTTGCATAGCTATTGTTTCTATTCAATATAATGTATCATTAAGTCATCGAATGTATTGTTAAAGTTGTGATTCTTGAAACGTCTACCATGTCACGCGGAGCAATACAAACAAAATTATAATGAAAAATTTACCCTAGTTTCCTGGTCACAATGTTCCCCAGCCATGAAGATGGTTTTAAGGGTCTTGCTGCAGTAACGTCTGGAGTACTTCGAGGCAGGGTCTGCCCTCTTTAGAACCCGAAAGGCTGTTGGAATCGTGAACAATGCGTTTACCCGGTGCTGCTCTATGATTCTGAAGGAAAATAATAAGAGTTCTTAGTTTTTACCCATCGTTAACCAACCAACCATCGTTAACAATCGATTTCTGAAACACGAAAGCAGTAAATAAGAGTTGAAGATATGTTGATTAAGTACCTATTTAGCAAAAATCTCTTGTCGGGTTTGGTGATCATACCCAGGAAGCGGTCGTGCATCGAAAGATTCAATTCGGAGCTTGTAGGTACACGCTCCGAATTGAATCTTTCTGAATGTAGGTACATGCACAAGATGTTGAGAAAACTTCCACAGCGAGATTCAGAATGCAGTACTTGATGAGTTGCGGGAAGTCGCCAAAACTATATTAATTATTCGATATAGACGTTTTAAAAGTGCTTGCAATCTTTTAAGTTTTCAAAATACTATCACACGGACGGTCCCTGGATAGATAGAATACTGATTAAAATCCTCATCTTTTATATAAGTTCTTAAGTTATATTGAAATAATATCCGTCTATAATTCCATATACTGCCTTTTTAAGGCTTAAAATTAATTTTAATAAAAATATATGCATATTATATTTTTCATCCTCGTCATCATCGTCCGATTTTAGAGACTATTTCTAAGTATATTTTGGTAAGTAGCATCTTTTTTATACATTAATAATGAATACAGTCACTTTTCACATTTATATCATAAAAAATCGTTAAGATGTCATTAAAATAACCTTTATAGTTATATACGTAAAGCCATAATGTATATTAAAGCCTGTTGTTAAATAATCAATCTAATAGACAAAACTTAGTAGATAAAACCTTCGATAGACACATCATTGAAAATGGGCATATAACAGAAGATCACCTGAAATATTGTCCCGGATCGGGGGTCCTGTCAGGTTTTCCCTCGTACAAGATAGAGGTTATACCGGCTAACAAAGGTCCGTAGCAGATATAAGAATGGCCGACCACCCAGCCGAGGTCGGAGGCTGCCCACCACACGCCCTTACGAAGGCCATACACCGCATGCATGGACCAACAAAGGGTTGCTGCATGGCCACATGGACGTTGGACTCCTTTTGGTGCGTCAGTTGTACCTGGAAAGATAGTATGATCACTAAAGGAGGCAATTGGTGGCGGTCACCGGCGACCGTACGCGCCAGTCTGCAACCCACGGTGACGGTCTTCAGCCGCCGCCGCTGTCGCGGGAAAACTTTTGGACATTTCTAACGTCAGTAAGTTTGTGTATGAACAAATGCGAAATTATCTTATAACTCGCCAAATTTAAATTGGCACCCTTCAAAATCTGTTACCAACCCAACAAAAGTCATAATTATCTAAAGTCAATCACAGACAAATCAGGTCTTACATTTTTTCTTATTTCATTTCTCCTCGTATCTCAGCTTTTCCTAACATTTTAAACCAGATAGAATCTTACACCACTGACTGTAATAGCAGACTCAGTAGCATCGGGGACGTCAATTGATGAAGAGTTTTATGAAACTCGAGTAAAAAAACTTAAAGTAAACTTCTCTACGTTCTCTACGTTCTCTACGTTCTCTACGTTCTATAGAACGTATACGTACTCGTGGTATAGGTACTACAAAAGATGTAGTGGCTCACTCGCTTCCATTGAGACACAGGGTACTAGGCCACTAGGCTAATACTCACATGGCCTCGTCCTAGTAGATGTGCCAGACCTACTTCAGCGTACACTTCAGCACGCGTCGCCGCTGATAGAAAAAGTATGGTTTCTGAATTATAGAGGATAAACAGTGCCTCATTCACTTCTATTAAGATATAGGGCACTGGGTTTGTCCACATGCCTTTGTCCTAGCAGAGGTCTCATATTCACTCGAGCACATAATATCTGTAGAAAAACTATAGCTGCTTACCAGACGTATACAAAATATACAGTGGCTCATTCGCTTCAACGGAGACGCAGGGTACTGGGTCTGCCCGCATGGCCTCGTCCCAGCAGATGTCCCGGTCCCGCTCGAGCGCGCACTCCAGCACGCGGCGCCGCTGAAAGATGATGCAGCTACGAGGCTGGTGCGAGCTCTGGCAAAGTGCTTCGTCCAGGATCTCTTTATATCTAAACAAATAGATATGATTTTATGACTACTTTATTTGAGTTAAAAGAACAGGTAGACCAGGTGGGCCAATGTCCTGAAGAAGACTGAGGGAAACCGCTGAATTCAAAGGACACGGAATGAGCACCAATTAGGGGAGGTTTATATCCAGCAGTGGACCCTAAAGAGCTGATGGATTGAAAAGAAAAGATAGCAAATTAAATTTTATTACAGAGTGGCCAAAGTTACAAAGACTAGATTTTGGTATCATACCTCACTATCTTGTTAGGTTCTACACCACAACTGGCCGCGATGATAACCGTGGGTTCAGCATGCTCGATCCTGGTTCTCAGTTCCCGAGCGGCAAAACCTGTAAAATGTAACGTAGATAGGTAGTGCGTCAATTAATCTAGTTATCATTACCATAGCCTAGATATCTAAGTTCTAAAGCTGTCGTAAAAAATATTAAGGGAATAAATTCAAGCCATTCAGCGCTGTTCAGTTTATTTTATCTACTGATGTAACCACACTCACAGTAAAGCATGGAGATTAATGAAAACTGCGGACTAAGTTAATATCGTCTCGCGAGAATGTCTCAAGTTTAACAAATCGCTGAGGTCTTTGATCCGCTTATTTTGATGATTATGATGACATGAGCAATATGTATTTGATATTTATATTTTTTGCAAAAAAAATTGCAGTTAATTCCAATGTAAGCAATGAAAAAGGGGGAAGAGTTTTGCTAACTTTCGCTGATTATAGAGGAAGGAATAGCGCGGAATGATGGCACTTCTACCAAACCACGAAGGAAAGCTAAGCTAAACTCAACACAAACCTCCAAAAACAACGGAGTGTATAGCGCCGACCCTATTTGTGGCCAACATGGAAATGATTGCCTCTGGTACGAGGGGCATGTAGATGAGAACTCGCGACCCCCTCGTCACCCCTAGATTTGACAGCTGCCCAGCTAGTCTTGATACCTGCAGAAAGATAAAATATTTTATTGGTTCCTTTTCTAAAATGTATCTTACGCTGCTTCTTCTCCATATCGAAACATTTTCCGAAGTGGTTGTAGCTTATGTTCAAAGAGTTCTGTATGAAACAACTTTGAATAAACCATTTTGTTTCCGATTTATATCATGAGACTCAGATAGTAAATATTCATTAGCTTTTAAGGACACGACTCCAAATGTAGCCGAAGTCTCATCTCATGTGAGTCTCCGACAGTTTCAACTCTTCAACTACTTATCACTTCTTTGCTTCAATAACGTGTTATCTTAAAATTTTACAGTAGAGTATTTTTTAAATTAAAAAAAAAACTTAATTATTTATTTTTTTTACTTTATTATAAATTACGTACAAACATAAGCAACTTAGCTATCTCAAATCATAAGATACACAATTAAGTAAAATATTTTTTGAAATTTAAAAATTGCTCTGCTGTAAATTTGTGTTTTTAAGATAACACATTACAGAAGCAAAGAAGCGATATATAACTTAATATTAACATTAATACTACGTTACATTAAATTACATAAAGCTACATTGACACATTTGCGCTCTTTATTAATAATCGTCGTCGTCAACCCTTTACTGCTCCACTGCTGCGAACGGGTCTCCCCCTTCTCTCAGTGTGTAGAGGTTAGGCAAGAGTCCATCGCATTGGCCAAGTGGGAGTTGGTAGATTTCACATAACTCCGATAACTTTTAAAAATCTCTCAGGTATGCAGCTTTCCTCACGATATTTTGTTCACCGTTATAACAAGTGATAATTAATATGTAATACGCACATAACTTCGAAAAATCACCTATGCCTGTGTATTTAAAACGGTAAGATTTTCGAATTGTTTCTACAATACCTGTTCCTGTAGCTCCAAATATGAGATTCTTCTAACGGTATCGGTCAAGGGAGAGTCGTGGACTAACGCGATCTGATCTCCTCGACCGTCCCTCACATGCCGGTCTATAGCATTGAAGCACACCGACATCTCTCCACCTACCCACCTGTCGAATACACACCTTTTACGTACTTGTTTTAAAGGTTGAAGTAACAAACTCTTCTATCCACCCAATTACGTAAGGTAACTGATCACTAGCGTGGACATACTAATCAACTCCATATAAAACACCGGTTTTACACGAAGCTAATTAAAGCTTCATTGCCACTCTTGAGTACTAAGATAGTATTATATGTACTACAGTTACGAGAACATAATCACATAAAAATAAATTGTCAAATATTTTAAATGGTTTTGATTGAAAATAGTACTAATAAACAAAGAGGTCAGTTCGGTAATATTAGGTAAACTTTATGTAGATTCTATTAATTTATGCGATTGCAAAGTCATAAATTAGCCGACTTGGTTTAATATTAGAGCTCTATTATTACTTTTTTCGGTAGAAAAATTGCGTTGCGTGACTTGGGTTTTTGTACATTTTATGTTTTTTATAATATCTCTTAGACTTATAATAGACGTAGTTTTTCCATTTTTTTTATTTATATCTCTACAACTCATCAAAAGTTAGTACCTACGCAAAAATAGAAGATACTGAATACTGAATTGTTTTGCATATGACTACATATGTTGTATACATTTAAAATTACTAATACATACCATTTTGTAAATGGTGGGTTGCTGTTATCCAAAACTTGGTCCCAGGGTTTGGTCCATTCCAATTCATGTCCGATTTGGGACCAAAATTCATCAGGTTTCTCCAAAGAGCGTCTATAGGCATCCAAGTATTCAGGAGTGACGCTGCTCTCACCTGAACAGATTTAAGAAATTGTTAACAACCAAACAGATTCGCGTGGCGGAGCGGTCACCAGTTTGACACGCAAATTCAAAAAAATGGGCTCCGGGTTCGGCCTTCGGCCAGACAGATACCTAAATGATGAATTTAGATTTTTGTTCTGGGTCTGGGTATTTGTGTATTCATCTTTATATGTGCTCATGGCACCCACGATACAGGGAATCCTAGTGTGGGGCTGTGGTATAGAAAGAGTCTTTTTAAAAAGCGTCTTATTACCTTACATTGTAGTCCCTTCGTCGTATTGATGCCCAACCAATAAGTATGCAGTACTCCTGAGACATGTTACATAAGCTCGTGTTATTTATTGTTCACAAGTGAACAAGACCACAATTATTTCTACCTAATAGCAGCAACGTTAAGCGCTGGAGCTTTCGGGTTTGAAGGGTGTGGTAAGGGAGACATACTAATCTCAGGAGTTCTAACTTATTCTACAGGGTCAGCAATAGCATCTTTAGCCGACCTCAGGTGGGTCAATCTTGTCTGGCGTCGAGACAGATGTCCATGTGCGGCAGATGCCACTTACCAACTCGTGGACTGCACGCTCGTTTGCTACTTCTATCGTATAAAAAAGGTAGTATAACTTATTTACCTACTTGGCTAAATTGTTAAATAAAAATAAGTAATTTTAATAACTGCATAGGTATGTAGTAGACAATTTAAATATAATTTACAAATTAGTTTTCAGATTGATAAATAATTTATGCAATTAGCCGATCTTTATAGAAAAGATACGTAAAAATAGTAGGTAGTCATATTAATACTGAAGTGCACCTTAATAGTAATTTATTTACATAAATACTTTACGCTAACTTTGAAGACATGTAATAAATAACCTACGTATTATGAATTTCGGACTTTGGTTCAAATCCCAAAGACGTCACTTGCTTTAGTGGTGAAAGTTGAAATAATTTAAGAAATTGTTAACAACCAAACAGACTCGCGGACAGGCGCAGGCGCAGAATTTCGGACTTTGGAGTCCAGGGTTCAAATCCCAAAGACGTCATTTGCTTTAGTGGTGAAAGTTGAAATAATGAGTAAACCTTATGTAGGTTTCTATTATGTGTGTTACTAAGCATTCAAGAGCGTTACAATGTTGTGAGATGGCTACATACTATCTCTATCTACCCTTATCCAGATTTATTATTTATGATCACGATTTATCAAAATTCGATATAGGCAATTTTTCTAAAGTTGCAGATGAAATTTAAGGAAATTAAGGAGCCGTAGTTCATAACAAGCGGGGATTCGGGAGGTTTTTTGAAAATAAGTTGATAAAAAAAATGTAATTGTCTACCCTTTACAAGATGACGTCCCCAGCGCGATTAGTATTTTGCCACCCAACATATAAATCAGTGCTACTCCGGCAGCGTAAATTTAAATTACCAGCCAAGAAATAAATTCGCGAGATCTTGCTATTTGACATAGGGTAGAAACGTAGCTATGATCGAACTGACAGTCTTACTCATTCGGTAGGATCGGAGACCTATCTAAGGTTAGTCACAGTTGTCTGGCCTCTCTTGAGGACGAACACGGTACACCTCGTACAAGATTTTGCCCTTTATCATATCCTTCATTAGAACACAGCAGAGGATTACACGGTTTAATAAGACGAGTCGGTATATGTGGTGCTGGCTACCATTTCAATATCTTTTATGATAGCGTATATCTATTGTACAGTATTACAATATACGTATGTGCATAAAAATGCAGTAATTTAATTTAAGCAAACTGAATAATAATAAAATTTAATTACCGTTTTCTAAATTCGTAAGCAATTGTAGGTTTCTAAAAACCGGTTAAGTGCATGCGGGAACATGCCTAATAAACAGTTATTTTTATATTATAAAAATAACAAGGGTATTCAGTTCACTGTCCCAGAGACGATAAGAACCCTAACTGAGGTCGGTTACAAATGTGTTGCTACTCTTTGATGTTCATACTCTTCTCAAGACCAATTTAACACTTCAGTTGTGCTCAAATTTTCCCCCAATTCGCTTTTAAAAAAGTTTCGAACTTATGGCTGATGGAAATTGGGCGTTTGGCGTAGAATGGAAATTAATAAAGAAGAAGGAACCCTGTCAAAATCAGTGAACGTTGCTGCTGTCATCTTATCGTTTATTACTAAACGCCTTAAGATATAACTATAATCATTTATTTATGTGTGGGTACGGAAAATAAATGGCTTGCGTTGAATTAATTAAAAAATTAATTAAACTAAACAAATTATATGAAGAAACAGTGGTGGCCAAAACTTGACCTCTCACTCAAAGTTTAGAGGTTCGAATCTTTAGCACACAAATTTAATTTTTGAAAGTTATTTACGTATTAGAAATTATTAATAAAAAGTTTTATTTAACCTGGAAGATTTCAGCTGGGGGAACGATGTTTTCGTGTTATAACAAGTGATAATTAATTTCTCATACGCAGATAACTTTCATATAGGAGAGGTGCGTGTGCGGTGTTCGAACTTTCGAACCTCCCGATTCAGAGGCCGATATTCACCCACTAGGCTATCATTGCTTGGCCATCCTTCAATTACTACAAACTGTCAAATTTCGATCTTTAGTAAGCAACAATTGGATAGATTCTTTATGAATAACGGGTGTAATTCCAGTTGTATGTATACCTTACAGACTGGCAATCAATGAGTATATCACGAGAGCGTGAACAGTTATAGTTATTACATTTTCGTCCTGAATATGTAAAATGTAAAACTTAATATTAATTTTGCTTTTGCTTGATTAATATTAATTAAAAACTAAAAAATACTAATAAAAAATTGTACTTACCATAACTTTGGATATCAGCTTCCGAAACAAATGTCTTCTTCTTCAGCTCACTGATGGATGCTTCAAACTTGTTCTTCTCGATCTTGGAGTCGATACTGGTGTCGTCATCCTGGTACATTTTGTAAAAATAAAACGAAAAAAATATGTAGAATAATTTAGAAAAAATCGTCAATCCCTCGTTAGTCCCGGGTAAGCACTGTACGGTTTACTCGTGCTATAATGTATTCCTGTATACGAATGAGACACCTATGACCCGCTGAATTATTGATAACGTTACTGAAAAGAGTTTGACGCAGGATTCAAAGACTCATTTTCGACGGTATTATCGTCATTGTTAAGTCTCAGTAACTTAAGGCGACATCGACTCGATTGGAGAATTCAAATACTAATCACGTTATTTAATGATTTTAGTATACCTATATTTAATTTCAGATGCAAAAAACTAATATAGTGGGAATAATTATTGAATCATAAATGTATATATCACCATTGCAGAAGTTATACGATACCTACAACTTTTGGTGCGTTTAAGAAAAGATGTAGCGTATTTTAGTGGGTGATGGAAGCGATGTGGGTCGATGTATTACATATTTTTTATTCACTGCAGTCAATCTAGTTTAAGAATTAAAATTATTACATGCGACAATACCGACATATTAATATATTTTGATAATATCCGAAAGATAGCGGTAGTGCACCACTATTTAATTTAAAGTCAAATTGCTGTTATTTTACAAGTGTTCTTTATGTTTATAAAACTTATTCACATTAAGGTGTAGGTGCATTTGTTATTATATGAATAACACCAAATAAGTGTAACGTTACCTGTTCATATAATTAAAATGATGTGCACAAGGGCACACTTACGCACATTGTCAAATATTAACTCGACTCTCATAATAATTACAGTTATCGTTTAATCTACAGTAAGATGGATATCGTTTTAATATTAATGAGAAGTCTACTCCTGTAAGGAAACCTAAAGTCTATTACAAATGAGTTGATATAAAAACTATACGAAATATATTAGACATCTAATTAAGTTCATAATAACAGTGAGAACTTACAAACGTCCTACGTGTTTATATTAGGTATATACTTATCGCTATGATATATAAAATGATTGAATATGTACCCTTACCACACCTTTCAATCCAGCAAACATATGTTGTAGAACAAATGGTGCAGAAATAGGTAGGTAGCTTTTATCTGATGTTGTATAAAATATAATTTTGACATAAGCACCTCCTTAAGAAATTCTGTACGTCATGTTACACATATAGAATCTTCAGGTTAAATCAGATAATAGACGGTGATGACGTTAGCCTAACAATGCTATTGTTAATTAGGCATTTCCTTATAGAATGTAATCCTGCTTATTAACATAGGCACCTACACAGCTTTAATTTAATAATCTACGTTTTAACGTAATTATTCTTGTGTCAGTATGTCACCTAACGTATTACAATGCACCTCTTTAATTGTAATAAGACATTCAAACATACCTAAAACCATGCACTTCGAATTTATTCGTATATCAATTTAATTTTCGAAAAAAAGTATAACCGACTTCGATGTCACTTGCCAAAGAATGAGACATACATATATACAGAAATACCCAACATCGTCGGATAAAGACTAAAAAATATTTATACTCACAAAATTTTCACGATAAATTAATTTTGGTGTGAAACGAAATGCACGGTAGAGAAACGTTTGCAAAGTTTTTACACAATGCATGATTTAAAACTACATGATTTAACATACGCTTGTACTTAACTTTACTAAATTTGAAAATAATTATAATTATAATGTGTGATCTCGCGATCTAGTATTTTATAGTGTCGACGATTCCTGAAAAATGCAATAACATCCATTTATATATGAGCAACTCACATTTCTATCAATATTCATTACCTACATCGTTAACGTTTTTACCTAATCTGATGTTATTATAATGAACTAGTAATTAAACTATTATTTTGTTGCTGCGGCACTTTGGAATGATTACATGCAAAAATTAGGACTTAAAATAGACGTAGTAGTTGATACCATAATAAAATTGGAATGCATGGTTTGATGAAAGTAATGTTCCAATTAAAAATTAATTATCATTTGTTTTAACGGTAAAATAAACTTATGTAGGTAAGTAAATCTTCATGAATGTTCCTTAGATGTCCAAAAAACCGTCCTAAGTGACGGCGTGTCAAACACGGATGGTTGCCTCCTCCATCCTTATCTGCTTCGGACTAGCTCAAAGTCTAGTATTTGTTATTGTGAACAATTTTAGTTTAAAAATATTAAGTACTGTTAGCATGTCTGGGCTCCATATGGGTTCACCAGTGTGTATGTCGTTTATAAAATAGAAGATACCGCTTTCGTATCTTCTTCATCTACGTATTTCTTTAACCTTATCAAACAAAAATATCTCCATGGAGTTTCATAGACATGCCGTCATGCCGTCTTTTCTTATATGATGGAGCAGCAAACGAACATGCAGTTCACCTGATGGCAAATGGCAACTGCTGCCCATAGACATTTGTGATCCACTCCAGATAAGACCAGGGGCAGATACTGTCACGTATTTTATGCGTTCTAACGAACCATAATATTGATATTGATAGTGATGCGAGGATACCATA
>DWRA01002334.1:0-14271 GCA_018250295.1 Spathilepia clonius
AGCATGCAGTCCACCTGATGGTAAGTGGCAACTGCCGCCCATGGACATTTGTGATCCAACCCAGATAAGACTAGAATTCCAACTGACGTCGACCAAAGATGCGTTTGCTGCTCCTGGGGACTAAGTTGGAATGCCTCGTTAAGTTTATCTCGCTTACCACACCTTTCAAACCAGAAGATAGCAACGCGTAACAGTGCTGTTATAAGGCAGAAATAAAAAATATGATTTGAAAATAAAAGGCATGATTGAAATATGTTTCACAGGGAATCTCATTACGTGGAAATTTGAAAATTTTCGTCACTTTTCCTGGAAAAATATAGTAGAAAAACATGATTTCTTACAATCTGGAATAACTAGGATTACTGGAATGGTTTTAATTTTCTTTTAACAAAAAAAAAAACAATATAATAAACATACAATAACAGACAACAATTTTAATAATTGCAGCTTTGTGGTAGGTACAGTGTATACCGTAATTTCCATTCAGTAAACAGCAGTTACTTTGATATTACAAACAGACACTTCAATTGTATTTATTTGTGTAGATTTCTTCCAGGGAATACGCGAAGAAACATTAAGCTCTCAAGCAGAAACTGTAAACACCTGTACGGCTCATAAATTTCACATTTCCAGCAACGAACGATATTGCTTTCTATGACGCCTGTTACCTCGGTTATATTAATAAAAGCCGAGATTTATGCGCCAACTTTTTAATATTTATGGCCACGCAATAAATTTCTTGGCGACGAGTTTTGGGGAAAGGGGTTTATTATTTCCTTGTAGGGGAGAGAAATCAACAAGTGTATTGCGGTTTTGTAAGTTTGGTTTGCTAAAATATTCGCGAATTGGAAGTATTGTGATATTTTTTGTAATTAACTACCAACCACCATCCGCCTATACATTTGATCAAGTTATGTCTTAATGTATAAAAATTTAAGGTGGTAGAACCCTGTGTGGTTTGACTCCGGCAGCACCATCACCACACCTATTTTTGCCTAATAACAACAGTGTTAAGCGCTGCTGTCTTTTAGTTTTAAGGGTGCGGTAAGGGAGATAAACTTAACGAGGTATTCCAACTTAGTCCTCGGGGGTAGCAACGCGTCTGTGGTCGACTTTAGTCGGGATTCTGGTCTTATCTGGGGTGGATCATAAATGTCCTTGGGCGGCAGTTGCCGCTTGCCATCAGGTGGACTGCAAGCTTGTTTGCTACTCCATCATATAAAAAAAGAAAAGAGAAACATACATAAGTGTATACTTTTAAGACTGTTTAATTATATTTACATAGAGTTTTACAAAGACTTAACTGCCGGTCTGTGCCTGTATAATTTTCTTAATTTTGACGTAAATTATGCATAATAACGATTTTGGAAGTCTAACAACTTTTGGTAGAACGTAGAACGTTCTGGGCGTGACAATTTATTCGTCTGTATTATTATTCAGCAAACAGTTTAGTCAATTATGACGAATCGAGTTGCAGATCGTGTCAATTATCGTATTGAATATTCATGGCGGTATGAACCTTCCATTACATTTACAGCTTATAGAGATGCTGTCTTTAGATAGATTGCAATATACGTGTAACTTCATTATCTAGCATCGAACTTTTTCAAAATAAAAACTTCTATAGATAATAATTATAGTTATATAGATAGATATAGATAATAATTATAATTATAGATCTTCATTCATGGAGCTTTTCAGACAAGGTGCAAAAAAAGTTCTTCAAAGCCGGCGATACATTGTTCACACTGAAGTTGCAAATGTTCATAGGCGACGGTGACTACTTGCCATCAGGTGGCCCGTCTGCTTTATCGTTGGGTTAATTATAAAAAAATACCAAGTATTAAAAAATATATATTTCAGCAATAAATTAAGTTTTGATGCAAATAATATGTATTTTTTCCGGGCATTAACGCTTTTGGTCATGATGTCCGCTGATGATGTCACGCCGCGAAATTGAATAGAAGTTTTTCATGAGGCATGACGTCATTTGCTTTGGTTAGCGTTTTTTATTCTTGTATATTGTTGACAATATAATTAGTTTTAAAAATTATATTAAAACTGGGTCATTTTTTTAATCTTTGAATACCTTTTATTACTCTATTATCATTTATTTTTGATTAATTAATACTCCTTTTATTTTTTCATTAATAATTATCATCATACTGGGATGATAACATTTAATTTCTGCTAAAGTATGCAGCGAAACAGTCTTTAAGACAGTTTCAAACTATCCTGAAGATAATATTAAGGACAATATTTAAAATGTCTTTAATGCATTCTTCACTGGATGCAATTCGCACCGTGCTTCGTCTCAGTAAAAGTAGCTAACTCTGACAAAGCGCACTGTAGAAGAAACAACGAAGGTAATTAAATTATGACCGGATTAACCGGTGATTTATAACAGCCGGTTGAATTGCATGCGGTTCCTGGAAACGTGTACAGACAGACCGTATGTCAATGTCGTGTTATGTAGGTTGAACATTCATTTTATAAGTAAATAGATTTAAAAAGACGCTTTCTACACTCACCCACACTAAGATTCCCTGTGTCGTGGGTGCCATGGACACACATAAAGACGAATGCAAAATACCCAGACTCAGAACAGAAATCTAAATTCATCATTTAGATATCTGGCTGACCGGGGTTCGAACTGGCACGGTAACCACTGCGCCACGCGGGTCGTCCTAGCAACGCAACGATAGCCTAGTGGTTGAATCACGGTCTCTCAGTCAAGGGGCCCAAGGTTTAAATGAGCTTTGGTTTGACCGAGTAGGTACCTCTGCCACACCTTCTACCGTGAGATACTTGTGTTTTGGTTGGAAGGCTGTGGGTGCTTGCTGACTTATATATGAAGCATGTTGCCAGAGTCGAACTAAAAGGTGTTCTACCACCTTCAAATTTAATTTGGTCACAGTCCATGTCCATAGTGGTCACATAGCATCTTTAAACACATGTGTTACTTCAGTTTAAGAAAAAAATGCTGTGATTTTAGGCTAATATTGTCGCGGAACGTGTCGCGTACTCACGATACGAAGTTTTGATTTTTTAGTTGCCGATATTTCGACCCAGTTGCATGTATCATGGTCGTGGTTCCACTGTGACCAAACTTCGTGTCGTGGGTACCCGTTACATAACAAAATGTAACAACATATCTACTTACTATTAGTAAAAATAATTAAAATACATAGCCTTCATCCTACACATCGTATGTGTGGTTACGGTGTTGTTCATTACTTTTGTGAATGGTTGGGTTAGCTGAGTGATGAATGATCTGAGTTCACGAAAGTACAGTGAACGTCATTTTGTACACCCGGATATCCCTAATATTCCTGTACATTTATTCCGGCTTTCTGTAATTGTTTCATTATTTAGGGTTAGGCCGGTAAAATTCTAAAACAACGCAGCGCCTACTGGTGCGCGATTTTTTAAAAGATTGAGATAGTAAACGAGTAGTCCTCTTTATTTTGAGTGGCCATTGCCGCGAATGGCTACAAATTGCCAAGTGCATATTGAAAAGGGGATCTAGGTGACGTCTATCATAGACGCGTTGCCACTGAGATTAGGATTATGGCTTCAGATGTAAGTCAGCCGGCACGGGAAATTCTAGAGCTTTAAGCTATAAACAGGTGACGTAGTGGTACCAGGTCCTACCTTTTCAGGTTTTGAACCTTTTGTTATTCGCCTCAAAAAGCATCACTGCCTCACTTATTTATGCCTAATAACAGCGTTGTTAAGTGCTGCTGTCTTTTGGTTGGTTTGGTAAGGCAGATATACATACATACTTATCCGCGAAGTTCCAATTTAGTCCTTAAGGGTAGCAACCTCAAGTAATACCCTTAATCATGTCTAAGGTAGATTATAGACGTGCTTAAATGGCAGTTGAAACTTACCATCAGTAGGTCTGCGTGTTCATTTACTAATTCCATATTATAAACAAAAGTCTCATTAAAAAATTGTTTGTTTAAATACTGTTTTTACAATACAATAAATACAAAATTGTTATTTTTGTAGTTTCTCCATAGTAAATTTTCCTTTATTTTCTTAGAGCTATAAACAGAGTCTAGTGAGATTAACTCCATAGGCTTTTAAGGGTCTCGGGTTAGACCCGTGATTTATGAGGAGACCTCGAACGGTCAAATTGCATGCGGCGTACTCGGAAATGCAAACACAATTAATTCGGCCATTCTGTCATTGTCACGTATTTAGGGTAATAGTACAATGAGGTAGTAACCTGATAGACTCCTACTATAATACATTAACCGGCACTCGTTGTTAACCTATTATTGTTCTACTGCTGCATAGGTAACGTCTTAGAGTGAGAGGTTAAGCCGTAGTCCAATGCGCTGGCATTTGGAAAATTGGCAGACTTCACATACTTTTGAGATTTTTTTAATGAACTGTCAGGTATGAAGGTTACTTTCACTGTTATAGCAAACGATAATAAATTTATAATAATCATATAACTCTGACGAGTCTATGCGTGCCTCGGATTCAAACCTCGGACCTCCTGACTGAGAATCGAGTTTCAACCACTAGGCTTTATCTTTGCTGACTTCCTGGTATTACATCAATTAATTGTATTCTATGTAAAGCTATATCCGCAAATGTTATTGGTTGAGATACGCTGGTTACATATTGAGTTATGCGGAGCGCTTGTCCGAGACAATTAATAAACATGAACGCTTTTACCCTATTATACTTAGGTCAATTTGTAGTAGTTATTGGTATGAAAAAGTAGAAAAAATTAACATTATTATGTTAAATGTTATAAATATTTAAGTAATAACGGTTCCAGTGTCATCTATTTAAACGTCACTTTAATAAAAAATACATTCGATTTGAGAACGACGAGATTTTCAATTTTTTTTTCGGTAAAAAATAATAAAACATATTTACTCTAATGTGATTTGGTATTAACGCGATTTCGTATTTGCAATACTGAATTAAGTACCTTCCTTTGAATTACGTATTATTACTTATTCAATAACAAACTATTTCCTCAACACTTGGGAAAGCAAGACTTATTTTATCAAGACAAGAAACTCATTAATATTAATCAAATCTTTTGGCGTGCGTATGAATATTAAGGAAGCTCTAGCCATTAGTGCGAACGAGGAATAGGGTTGCAGCTGGCGAAATTGTCGACTTTGGCTAATATCGATATTTATATCAAAGCTTAAAATATCGACAAAAAAATAGTATCGAATACTACTAAAGGTATTAGAAGTATATCGATAATTTAAAAATAAAAAAAATCGCACAAGGACCTTCTTTTTTCGCCGAATAATTTTTATAAGATTTATACACAAACTTTTGTTGATCTATTTCAAGATACATATTGTTTTATACTATATTTAAAACGCGTATATCGATATTTCATTTTTGTCAATATGATTATCGAATCTACAATTGGTTATTATTGACACAAATATCGATAGTTTATGCTCGATATTATCGAACGTTCGATGTATCATTGCATCTCTAACGAGGAAACGTTCGTCGAAAGTTAGGGTGTCGAGATTAATCATGCACTTAACTCCGAATGTTCGGGATTACCCGACAAATTATTCGGGTGTGGCGGTCGAAGGACGGCAACTAGGAATAAATCTCTACCAAATGTTTCTACTTTTTAACGAATCAAAATGATATTATTCGTAGTCTACACGCATTACAAAACTCCATTTTTTTGTGAAAATTGTAAATGTGAATTTGCGTTACCTTTTTTAAAGTGATTTCCATCAACCTCGTCCAGAAGAAATGAATAGGTACTATACTTTTACGAACCTTGTATAAAGTGGTTTCCACTTTAGGAATTCACATAAGTTTTTATTATGTAAAGATATTCTACTATATAGTGGTAACAGATCGGGCATGGAAAGAGAGAGCGTCCTATTCCTGAGCGACTTATTCCTGTAATAAGTTCATCGGAAATATACTCGTATGTCAAAACGATTAATCCGAAGTGGTCAGTGTGAAGTGGGATGAAAGTTTGGTATGAAAATCATCACAATCCATTTCATAGCTTGTGTCCTATTTTGTCGCTTTGGTATCACTAATTTTCATGATTTTTACGATGTACATCGTTGATTGCTATTTATACGACTTTGCAATCGCATGTAGGTTTATTGGATTACCTGGATTGGAAGTTGGGTTTTCTAGAATAGTTAACTTTGATCCAGTTTAAGTTGATCTACGCCAGTTATCAATACTCAGTTATCTAACTTTTGCTTACCAATGGATGCAAAGTTGGTAAATATCGATCTCTGGTAGACAAAACATTAGATAGTTTGATTATAAATAACAGAAGTGGGTAAAGAAACAAAAAGTGGTTATTAATTTTTATTAATAAAATTATATTTACGGATAATTTACATGGATATCTTTCTTCAATTAAATACCTACTTTCAAAATTACATTGTATACTCCTTACATTAGAAACAGGTACTATACCCCTTAAAGTCAAAGTCAATTAGGTACTTTTTACATCTTTGAATACAAAATTGTAAGGCGGAAGAGTATAGTTGAGAGATGTAGCGCGCGTTTTTAGCGGTGGACCGACCCATTCTATTTGGAAGTTCTCTATAACCCTCGACAGGAAGGTTTCCATCTCCAGTTCAACTATGCGGCGACCTACACAAAAAATAAAAATTAATTTCACGTTTTATATTGTTTTCGCTACATCTGAAGCTTTTTATATAATATTGCAGTAGCAAAGGAGCGTGTAGTCCCTCTGATGGTATGTGGCCACTGCCGCCTTTGGACATCTGCAGTCAATCCCATAATGGTTTAGAGTATTGCCTGATGTTGACCACAGATGCGTTTTTACTTCTGAGGGCTAAGTTGGAACGCTTCGGATAAGTATGTCTCCCTTACGACACGTTTCAAAACCAGAATACAGGCAATAATTTATGATTAAGCAGAAAGATGTGGCGGTGTGGCTGCCGGAGTTAAATAACAAAACCATAGTTTACGTGTTAATCATCTAGCTGCAATGCATATGTGTGTGTGCACACGTCCATGCGTGTGTACGTGAGTGCGTGCGCGTGTGTGTGTGTTTATGTCTCTCTGTGTGTATATTTGCATTTAAACTTGATGGTAGTACGCATTTAGAATAGTTATTTGCTCATATCATTACCAATGCAACTGCGAACTCCGAAGCCGAATGGATTGAATGCAAAAGGGTGTGCATTTCCGTGGTACAATGGATCTTCTTTCTCAGCTGTCCATCTCTCTGGGATGTACTCTTTAGGTCGAGGGTAATGCTCCTTCATTAGTGACAAATATTCATGAGCGAATATTACGTGCATCTGAAACACATTACTTCAAAATGAAAATGGTACCTGATTACATCACTTTACCTAACAATATTTTTAGATCTGTTTCTGAATATGAAGAAATACAATTAATATTTTTAGAATATTTTCATTGCCTATAATTGAGGTAACACTTGTTTTTGTGTCGTGTGATAATCTGTACCTATATTTATAATTGGTGCATACCTTGTTGGTGAAACTTAATAAATAAATAAATAGAAGACTTTTCGATATATTCTGTCTGGCTATATAATTGCTCAAGGTTTTCAGCTACTGAAAAATCATAGACCAATATAATCGTGGAATTGATACATTTTGTTATGTAACGGGTACTTCCGATACGGTATATGATTTCTTAATTGGTGATATTTCGACCCAGTCAATCAATAACAAAAGGTTTTAGCCACTTTCTAAGTGTCTACCTAATTTTTTATTTTAATAATAATTCATTTATTTAAAGTAACTAGACTCACACTTTACGATAAATCATATGAATGCACTACACCGACGTATAATTTGGCAATTTAATCTTTTACTAATCAAGTTTAGGATGCTATTGGAGATTGGAGCTTTCCCTGACACAGTGCATCAGGGAGCTACATTTTTTCCTAAAAAACGTAAAATTGTACAAAATCAGTTGACTCATGCTTCCGTAAACATCCCATGCATTAATGAATAGCATTATAGAATTCATTAGAAAATAGTCTTACGTTTTTGGGTACTTTGTATCCCATGAGGCTGTAGTCTTTAGATATTTGTCTCAAGTTTCCGCTGACCACGGGCATCAGCCGCATGGACTCCTTGATGCACGCTTTTAGATACGGTCTCCGTTCCTGTTTCGACATAATCTCCTCCCGTAGTTTTGTCTGCTTCTCTGGATTACTTGCGAGCAAGTAAAGTGTTGTTGTCATTGTATTGCTTGCCTGTAAAAATTACAATTATTCTCATATCATTATTGCGTTGTAGCTGGGGACGGGTCTCCTCTCACAGTAAGAGGGGATGAGGCCCATAGTCTATCGCGCTGGACAATGAGAGTTGATACTTCACGCATCTTGGAGACCTTTTTCTAAAGAACTTTCAGTTCCTTCATGATGTTTTTCTTCACCGTTCAAGTAAGCTGTCATTAATTGTTAATATGCAGGTGTGTGCATTGTATTTGAAATTTGGATCCCCGATCGATAAGTTTTAGCCTTTAGGCTAACACGCCATTGATGTGCCTGTATATTTTGATCAAGAAGAAGGGTTTCATTGCTCAATAGTTACGCTAGTTAAGTATTCATTGCTTTTTCATCAGCATACCCTGAGTTTTTGGATGAGATATCACACCTGAACTCAACCCATTACTTCAATAAAAATATATTTAGGAATCTTAGACATAAATAATTTAAAAGTAACATGAAATAAGAAGTTCTTTAAACCAATGAAGATTTTCGTAAAATTTCTATTCAAGTTGCGTATTTCAAATTCTAGATCAAAATAAGCAACACCTTAGGACCTAAATTTAGAGGTGTTTACGGTGATCCTAATTACATTGGGTAGACGCTCCGTAATTGAGTTTCGCCGTGCATAACAAGTTATCATACAAGTTAAGTCTGTTGCGGTCGGGTTCAAATAGGATCGTTTAGTTAATATCGTTTCTTGATAGATTCAACAAATATATCTTCGAAAATGTTACGTGTTCTATGAAATTTTTAATAAATTGATTTATTTTTTTAAGCTCATAGAACCATTTGTGGTTCGTCTCCGCAGGAGCTACGGTCACATACATTTCTGTTTAATAATAGCAGAGTTAAGTGTTTCTAAGCTTTGGTTTAAAGGGTGAGGGTAAGCAAGATGTACTTATCCAAAGCATTCCAATTTAGTTTTTAGGGGTAGCAACGCATTTTTGATTGGTAAATTAAGGGCGGTCGCCTTACTACACACTGCAAACTAGAGAACAACAGCTTAAAACTACAGTTATTAGGTAGACATTGGTGTGGCGGTCGTGTCTTCGGAGTCGAACCACAAGGGTTCTACCACCTAAAAGCAATTACATTTACCGTATCAACGCCAGCAAGTAACATGTCACTGGCCATAATAACAGCAACGTCTTCGTCGATTTCCAAAAGTTTTTCCAAAACTCCTTTTTCGTCATCCGACTTCTGATCCTTTGATTGTAGTTGTTCTATCGCCTTTCCAATAAAATGTTTGCTTATCCTGGAAAAAGCGTGTATGTGTGAAATTATACTAATTAGGCTTCAAAAATGCCTATATCTTGATTGTATACAGTAATATCGTATCGTATTGTGTCGTTTCGTAATTAAATATTATTATCGTAACGTAACTTTCCAGCGTAACCACTTCCGTTACAACGATTGTTTCAGTAAAACTTTTATCCCTTACACGGTCCACCTAAAGTATATATGATTTATATGATTACTGTAGCGAAGGAGGATGCAGTCCACCTAATGGTAAGTGGCCACTGTCGTTGATGTACATTTGTAATCAACCCCAAGTAAGACTAGAGTTGTAACAGGTCGACTTCAAATGCGTTGCTTCTGAAGACTAACTTGGAACGTCTGGGATAAGCATGTCTGCCTTACCATACCGATCAAATCTTTTAACTGTCCACCATTTAACACTGTTGTAATTAGAGAGAAATATGTGTGGTTGTGGTGCCGCTGGAGTCTAACTACAAAAGGTTCTTCCCTTCAAACTTCGGTTTACTTACTTTGTCTTAAATGCTTTGAATTAACTTACTTTTTCTGTGTATCGTATAGATTCATGGCTTTTTTAAAAAGTGGTGTATGGACATATCTCCACATGCTTGGTCTGAAGTCCAGTTTCTCTGCCACAGTGAAGACGTCATGCACGACTTGTATCAGCTGTCTCGCAGGCGAGTCCTGGGGTAAGTTGGGGTCGAAGCAGTTCAGCCGCCCGCCCAACGCCACCACTCCGATGGATTCTAGCGCCCAAAGCTGAATCTCTATATCGAAGCTGTTTTTGATCATGTTCTTCTCGTCGCGATTTGATTTTATCCTGGAATATAATTTTATTATTGAACTTTATTAGATTTTTATACTAATTGGGAATTATTATTTAAAACAAACTGATTGTTTATCAACTAATTAATTGAAAAGAAAAGTAATGTCCCTATGTTATTTCACTACATGAATCCAATAACATCTTATATATAAAAATCTGTCAACCCGTTTGGGCTATAGAGCGTGCCAAATATTAGTCCTGTCTCAGGCCGGCTACGCGAAAGTCTCGGATAGGTAACTATGTCTCCCTTCAAACAGAGAAACGCTTAACACTGCTGTAATTTTCTAAAAATAGGTGTGGCGGTAGTGCTTCCGGCATCCTAACCACAAAGGATCTTACCACCTTTATTATCTGGTTGAGTTAGTGAAACTTACCTAGCGACCATATCCAATGCGACTTCGTCAAGTATATTGGCATATAACTTTATCGTCTGTGGTTTAAGCATAATAGGATTAACCATGGAGCGAGTTTTTTTCCACACTTCATTGTGACTGAAAGTAATTACAGCTCAGTTATAAAGGAAAATAAAAAATAATTTCACAATGTAAGTTTAAACACAAACAGTTACTCAGTAATTAATCCTGTTGGCTTATCGACCGGGTCGTCTTTGCGTCTGCTGTATACTTTTCTGTAATAGTCCAAGGTCTGGAATCCAGGTCTAATAGGCATCCAATTTTCACCGTGTAACACCTGAATTTTTTTCATAAACTATTAAAAATCTACACCAATAAATCGATTTGGAATGTCTTGCTGAAAATTCAAAATGAGTACTTTTATGCTTTTTTTAAACGAAATAAGTATAAAATATACTTACATTAAAAAATACAGAGAACAAATGAGTAAATATTAAGGGGTAAAGCCTTGTGAGGAAGTTTGTCACTCATAAAGTCATTTTTGTAGGTGGTAGAACCTTTTGTAGTGCGAATTCGGCTGTAATACGTTTACACCGATACTTCTGCCTAATAACAACAGTGTTAGGCGTTGTCGTGTTCTGATTTGAAGGACGTTAAGCGCTTAGCAATGCTATTGTTAGGGAGAATCATGTTGGCAGTTTTAGAGTCTAGTCATAGTCTTCTACCACCTTTGACGTCGTCGTCGTCAACCCATTACTGTCCCACTGTTGGGCGCGGATCTCTTCTCAGTATGAGAAGGGTTAGGCCATAGTCCACTGCGCTGACCAAGCGCAAATTAATAGACGTCATACACCTTTGATAACTTTTTATTAGAACTTTCAGGCGTGCAGTTCTACTTCAATGTTTTCGTTCACCGTTAAAACAGGTGTTAATCAATTACTAATACACACATAATAAATAACAATAAAAAAAAATTGTGATTATTCCAGAGAAATTCCATTCCATTCCATTCAATTCTTAAATTCCAATTCCATTGAATCCAGAAAGAGATTTCTTACCTGTGCTGAAGCTTCTGCGTCAAATAGGAACACGAGCGAAGGCGCGCCCATCAATCCCTCCAGCCTCACAATTGGTCCGTATTTTGAATAGAGAAGATCTTGGAAGTCCATCCCAGTAACACCGTGTAAAGAACCTAAGGAAATTAATTATTTTGGATTTGTTTGACTTATTTTTTGTCTTTAGAGAAAAAGTTTTAGGCAAAGAGGAAAGAGTCCTTCAACGTGAGTTCTAGAGTCACGCCTAAGAGTTTAAAGACGTACATACGATTTTTTTTCTCGAATATATAATGCGAAAATTAATGACGTAATATTATTATCAATTTAATATTTTGTTTTTATTTTAGGCATTGTTCTTTTGTTCAATGCCAAATCAATTTAAACAAATTTACCTACCTACCTAAAATAATATTTGCAGGCTCTAAACTCTTGTCGCCTTTACTTGCCTATAATTTTATTATCCAAAAAAAATGAAAATATAACTGTATTACAGTACAGTATGTTGGCGATTCAATAAATAAAAGAAACACTTTTCGAAACAGAACTTTTATAAAACTTAATAAAAACAAGAGAACCATTAATTACGCCTTGTATTAATTTGTTTGGTATAGCTATACAGTAGGTATAATTATAAAACATGTTGAAAATAATGATAGTATACTGACTCGTTGATCCACGGTAATTACGGTGACATTGTTAGTGACCTCCAACCACCTAATTGTAGTCTGTCCGTACATAGTTTTTCCCACAAAGTAAAAAATGAAGTAGTTTTTGCGTGGGCTTCAAAGAATATAGATAATTGGAAACGGTAAGTTGGCGGACTACCGACTAACTGTATGCGTAGCTACGCATACCTGATGTGTGAATGTTATCGCTGTGCCAATACAATGTCGACGGGACGGTATGGCAGAGGATTTTTATAGGACGAATAGTATTATTATTTAACAGTATGAGAATAAAATTGTTCATCAGGTGGACTACATGCTTATTTCTTACTTTAATCACATTACGATTTTCGCATTACAAAACTATTTACGATTTTGGATTCAACAATTAGTTTGACAAAGAGTTCTCATAGTATTCTGGGAAATCTACGATATTAAAGAGCTTTTCTGTGTAAAGAAGACTCGCGCTATTTTTTTGCCAATAATGTTAAAGCTTAACATAATAATGTAGTTCTAGGTCTTGTAGCTTGGCTTTACGATAGGTTGTGAATAACAATTTAACAAAATAAAATAATTGATCTACGCATAATTACACTTATGCATCGGCCGGGAATCGAACCCGGGCCGCCCGCGTGGCAGGCGAGCATTCTACCACTGAACCACCGATGCTGTACAAATCATTTTAAAATTTTCGTACTGTTAAAATTTTTGCTGATATTTGGGCCGTGACCACGATCCTTGCAAATATCGGCAACTAAATCAAAACGTCGTACCGTGAGTACGTTACATAACAAAATGTATCAATTCCGTGGTCATATTAGTCTAAAACAAACACAGTACATACCTCCTGGTAGAAAGTGGCGTAGCTGACCAATCAGAGGCAGTGATGATGGCCCAGGTATCTCCTTCCATGATTTGAGGTCAGCTTCCACATTTGTGTCTGCTGCGCTGTTCACTGCTACTGTTCTAAATAAATATATATACATATATACACGTAATTTAAAAGTTCTATTATATTATAATCTATGATTTTAAAACTTCTCAATTAAAAGAATGTTAAGTGTAATTTTAGCCTTTGGAGACCTATGTCGATATAGGAGTGGATGGCAGGTGGTAGAACCTCTTGTAGTTCGACTCCAGCGGCAGCATCACCATACTTATCTCTGCCTAATAACAACAGTGTTAAGCGCTGCTGTATTCTGGTTTGAAGGCGGTAATGGAATCATACATATTTGAGGCGTTCCAGTTTAGTCCTTAGAGGCAGCAACGCATTTGTGGTCGACCTCAAGTAGGTCTTGAATCTTATCTGGGTATCTACAGATATCCATAGCCGGCATTACCATCAGGTGGACTGCGTGCTCGTTTACCTACCTCTGTATAACTAAAAGTCTACGATGAACATATAGTCCGTTTACATTGGATCGATCACCAAATGTTTAGGCCAAATTCGGTTAAAACCGGTTATTAATATAAACAATCTTTAATGTTTTGTTTATTAGAGATTAAAGCTGACAATTTCTAACTACTCTCTAGTAGACAAGTACTCAAGTAAGTCAGTACTCTCAAGTAGTTGAAACAATAAGATAGGCAATCTCGGAGGAAGGTTGCTTACTCCAAGTTCGCAATCGAAGTCGTAGCGTAGGAACTCTCAATTTGAATAAATTGACAATCTCTATAGTCAAATTTCGATCTTTGGCAAACAAAAATTTCATAGATTGTCATTAACAGGCGTTAGGGCGGTTATTTGCGAGCGACGACAGTCGCCGGAGATAGCCTGCGACTGTCGTTAATGACCATCAGTACACGTTTTCAGTCCCCTTACCATGAGTTTTTTACGTTTAGCAACTCAATCGTCGTT
>DWRA01002335.1:0-14260 GCA_018250295.1 Spathilepia clonius
ATACCTACAACCGAATATACAATAGTAATTTCAAAATGAAAACTACTTTCCCTATCTTTACGTGGACAAAAAACTGTCCCCCAAAAAATTTGTACAAACAAATTTAGAATTTACAACCTATTTTTGCCTAACAACAGTAATGTTAAGCACTGATGTCTTCTGGTTCGAAGAGAAACATGGTAAGGGAAACATATTCATCTGAGGCATTCCAAATTTGTCCTCGGGTGTACCAACGAATCTGTGGTCGACGTCAGGTAGGATGCTAGTCTTATCTGGGGTGGAATACAAAGTTGCAGTTGCCACTTACCATCAGAAGGGCTGCATGCTCGTTTGCTACTCAATCATTTAAAAAATAATAACTAAAAATGTCGACACCTTTAAGTGATATCTACAAAAACGTAACGGTTACCTTCTAAATCGGAGTTCACGAATGAATTACAATTACACAGCAGACCTCGTTCCCATAACATTTAGTTTCACTATAAAGAAAGTTAGCCATTCTATAGTAGACTCGCTCGGAAGAGAGCCCAATATAAATAACACATACTTACGCTACGCATAAAATTGATGTATGTAAAATTTTAACGAATCCTACCAATCCGACACACTTGAAATAACAATTTAAAAACGATTATTTGAATTACAAAAAACCGACATACTATTTTATACATTTCAAATACTATTTATTACTTGGTCACCTCGCGCTTAGGTCTTCTGAAATGCATGGCGGTCTATCATTAGGTTTCCCCGATCAATGACATACTAACTAATTTCCTTATGTCGTATTGATTTAGCGCTGCACCCGGCCTTGCGATGCTACGTGTCGTGGAAAATTGTAAGTTACGATCAATGAGCACTGAATCATCGTGGTGGCGTTACAAAATTGTTGCGAAGAAATAGGTTTTGTTTATAAATTTCAAGTTGGCAACGAGCATGCAGTCTATCTAATGGAAAGTGACCACTGCTGGCTGTCCATCTGTAACCAAGGCCATATAGGAGAGGGTAGTATCTGAAGTCCATCACAGTTGCGGTCCTACTATCAGGATTCAATCAGCCCTTTCACCTAAACGCAAGAAATGGTTTACGCTTCACCTTTTGACAGGGTGACGAAACAGAGTGATACTTTAATAAGAAACATATATCTAATTTTCACGTTTTTGTAGAAAACATCTAAATAGTTATTAATAAACAAAGCCTAGTAAGACAATGGGAGCGATGAAACGAAACACGTTTATGCTGTTTCACCAACGTAAAATTAAGAATCTGGATAATTATACGTAAAATTTTCGTACACTCACATAAACGATAATAACAAAAGTTTGTGCCGAGTTTATGAAACAGGCACAACTTTTGCCAGCTAATCACACATCTTCGTTGGAATTTGGGATTTCTCACTGCGTGTACCTACAGCAACTCTATACTCGGTATAATTCCCACCTTGCAACACATTTAACGCATGCCAGTGTGGCAGTAGTCGAAGTTGTAGGATTTTACTGTAAACTTTTGTAAATTAAAAGCGCAAATTAATTTGTTTATTGTGTGCTCGCAAAATCTTACAGCGTAGTTACTACTTATTCTGAAGTTTGCACACTTCTTCTGGGGAATTACAATTGTTTAATTTTAAGTTTGGACGAGACATTCAAATAGTCTTGTGCATTGTCTGAGTCCTTTTTATTGGTTGAACGATAATTAATTTATTTTATGTTTGGCAAGTTCAATTAGTTGTCTACTTAATTTTGCGGCATTACACTATAGTTTTAGTATGCTCTCCTGTTAAAGCTAAAGTATGTATCTCGGGAGTAGTATCGAATCGGGTTGGAGTCGACGGTCAGGTGCCTTTACTGCGACAATTGAATCGATGATACGACTCAGCATTAACCGGATGCATTTGCGTGGGGTGCGTAGCGCGCTCATCTCTGTATTAGGAACAGTTCTCGCCCTTCCGACGGAAGAGACAGGACAGGCAGGCAGTAATATTTTTCTGCGAAAAATGATACTCGCGAGGGAGGCAACAGAAAGATCACAGTTCTTACTGGCCCTCATCATTGCCTGCATCCGCTTTTGCCGTCCAATGTATATTACGAACCACTTCGCCGCAGTCGCAAGGGACGCTAGAGGCTGTAGCTGAAAACCTTCCTTCTTTAAGGTTCGGGGTTTTGCATGATCATCACACAAGAGGGGCAACTTCCTCCCGGGATGTGACTTGCGTTAACACCAGCGCTGGTCGACGTTGTTAGGTTTCGAATGTAATAGTAACGGATATCGTGAACCGCCGCCGAAAGTCAAGAGGGAAGCTACGTAATTTTACGCGGTAAGAATCCGACGTACGAGTACTCTATCCGCTCTCGTATGCGGAAGGAAATCCACGAGGAATTCTCTAAGTTAAATAAAAGGGTAATACTCAAACAATCGAATAACTATGGTGTGGCTCTAAACCATATGTGGTTTAATTGCATTCATCTGTATTCTAGATATGAAGAATAAAATTTCCATTTGACTGCGAGACGTAGGATCCAGATTTCACCGAGGGGTTAAAAATGAAATTTCGACATCCGATACAGGGTAATCGTCTTTCATCTAGACTCGTTGCACGGACGCCCAGACTCATTTCAATTTATAATATCGTTGATTTTTATCTCGTAAAACAAGTTCACGGGCAGTCCACCCGATCTTACGACACAATCAAAACTATCATCAAAACAAGAGAAATGTCTACATTGCAATGTCTTTGAATTGTATAAAATAATCATTATATTTCTGCTCCACATTGTGAAATAGAATTAGAATAGAACAGTGTGGATGGGCACAGTTTTCCATTTCCCTTTTGCGTCTATTGTTACGATGTATCTCGTATTAATATCAAGGTGGTCACGACACACTCTTTGTTTGAATATCAAGAACAAAATGACATACACAACAAAGGGAATATGTGGACCATGGAAGAAGCTAAACAAGAATAAGGATTAATATAAATGCATGTATCGAAGACCAATATTACTTGATTATGTTTTACCACATTTACCTTACGTTACTAAAAATACTCCGGAACCAATACCACATACCTATTTCTTCCCAATTAAAGTAATATTAACTTGAACTGCTTTACATACTTATACGAGGAATACTAACTTACTCAGAGATAGCAACGCATCTGTGACCGATCTCAGACAGAACTCGAATTTACCTGGGTTTTATTATAGATATGTATAAGCAGCAGTGGCCACTTACCATCAGGTAGACTGTATGCTAGTTTACTACCCCAATATTGTACAACAACCTACATTTTTACTCTGGCAGGTATGCTGAGGCGGATTTACGTAAGGCGTTCCAATCTAGTTCTAAGGGCTACGACTTTTATTAGTAGGTAGCTAATGTGATACTGAGTAACTTAAGCTACTTTCATAGAAAATGTTCCGAACATAAAAATTCAAACCCTTGAATAATGGCGCGCGTCGTATAATGTAAAAAATTGGAAGGTTTTTTTAAAAACACGGGTGGAATCGCCAGTTACAGTTAGTTATACAGTTGCGTCACATAAAGGGAAAAACCTGATGGTGATGAACAATTGCCTTTTAATTGATTATCTTTTGTTACGTTATTGTTGAAACATGCTTCCTTTCTCTTCCTTTCGATGAAATGTTTTCTTATAAGACAAGAAAACCCTGTTTCATCTAAAAATAGTTGTACCTATTGAGTTACTTTATTGGAACGACACGACACGACACGACACGACACGACACGACACTGACACCACAGACATATCTACATAGACACCGCAAGTGTATATACCTGTACATTTTGCGTTACTACCAAGAGTAGTACTTGTTAGAGCAAAACTCTAACAGACCGATTCATTTATAGAAAACAAATTGTACAGTTCGTTATTTAGTTTTTATCATCGATATCTTTGGTCATAAAATACATTTTTCATTTTTATTTCTATTTCCGATCTACTTTGGACCGGACGGATAAAAACTCGTACGATTTTTTTTACTGTAGTCCATTTTTCAGAATAATACTAATATTTACATCATTTTGTAATAAAATTATTTATACAATATATCAGTACATGTATACAAAAATAAACATCAAAAGTTTAAAAAGAAAACACGACTATAGACGTCCTTATAACATTGATGGTTTCATACATATGGTACATAGTTTATGCGTTTAGATTCGTGTCTGGGACCGACACGGATAGAACTTACGTGAGTTCTAAGTGACGGTGTCGTGTCGTCCCATTATAGAAACGCCTATCAGGTCGTGAGTTTATTAAGCGACTTTTTTAGACATTCCGTAATTGAGTTAAGATTATTGTTATAATTCTAGTGCATATGAATTATCGTGGTCTTTGCGATAAGGGACCCTTGGCCGATTATTTATATCACATTGATTTTCACATTGATTTCGTATTTATTTATTACTCATATTTTTATCAAGACACGCCTAACATTACTTTATGTTCGGAACCACAGATATAGTAATGTAAATTATTTAACAAAGCATGACTCACCGTGCTGTATATTACATTACAACGTTATAAAATGCCATTAGGCTCTAAGCAGTGGTGGCCGAAATAAACTGATAAATAGTAAACATTCATATCGTCGGATACATTCGTTTGCAGATAGTCTTTGCAGTCTGTACAATTAATGCATAAATGTTAATATAATGTACGTTTTAATACCTAATAATATACTATATTACGCAATCAAATCATTTTTATGTAATAGATATTGATGTGAACAAATTTCGATGAAATGGTAAAGCTTTATTTTAAAAAATCTTACTCCACTATTTTTAAGACCTTTTAATCTTTTATCTGTTACTTCGCTATTTTAAAAGATTTTGTATAACTTCACTTGTATATGTCCTGGATTTTTGGAATATCAATATAGATTTAAAAACGTAAAATGTATAAATATGGCCTGTAGAATGTTGTACCCATTTTTAATAGCTCGTATAAATAATTCGCAGAAAACTTGAATTTCAATGCAGCAATAAAGCATAAAATTATATTCAATGCTTTATTTTATGTTTTGCTTCCATATTTGCACTTATTCGTGTTAATGAGGAGTAATGGGAAACGTACAGGAAATAATTGAAATACCAAAATTAAATTCCATTTACCAAAAAACATTCGGAAAATGGCTGAAGAATAAAAAGAGAATAAAATACATCGGCGCTACCGCGGCAGCGTTGTATTCAATTTAATCTGGAAACAGTTTAAATAGATCCATCTCCATAAGTGCTATAGATAAAAATGATATCCAAAATATAGGCAATGACTATAGCGAATATATATGATTTTTTCATGATCATGCGGATATTCAGTTGAGAACGTGGTCCTTACAATACCAGCATCAGATGGGACTCCTACCGAGGCCAGTCACAGAATTGTTGCACTGAGAATTATGTAGAAATTCTCATATATACCTTACAACCACTATTAGATCAGAAAAGGCGCGTACATTAGCCTAAGATAGAAACATGGCTTCCGGAACCAAACCATAGAGAAAAACGTGAGAAGTTTACTTCACATACAAGATATAAAACACGAATTTCCGTTTCTACACGAACATAAAACTGTAAAACGTCAATTCTTTCCATTGGTTTTGTCACAAACAAGCTACGAAAAGTCTGCAGAAACTGCAATAGACAATCATTACAGACTCTAATGTCATTTACATAAATGGATAACATTTCGCCAGATTTATATCTATCTCTATATATTTATATCTAGGTATACAATATACCAAATCAACCGATGAAATACGAAACTTGCAAAATTCGCGGTTCCATATATGGTTACTTTGCATAATCAAGCTAAATATATTTTCCTTATTGACTATAATTCACATTGCTTAGATAAACCTGATCATTATAACTCGAAGTACAAGGTAATGATGTACAGACTTAATGGTTTGAAATATTTTCTCATATTTAGTCAAATTAATCGTTCATAACCAAAAGGCATCGAAGATATTGTAACTAAGAAAATTAATTCTGTCTTACAACTATTATAGTACTGTTTAATAAACGTAATTGTTAGTATTTTCTTGGTTTGCAATTAAAAAACAATCCGTTTCAATTTCTGTACTGAGCCTGATAAAGAAACCGGCACACTAAACTTTTATTTCTGATACATAGAAAACTCGATGTAAGTGTGTATGTGCAAGATTGCTGCCTTGGAATATTTAGATGTGTAACAGGTTAATAAATTTCGTTTTTAACTTTTTAATACAATACATACCTGGAATCGAACTTGTGTCCGTCATCAAGCGTTCCGACGTAGTGCATGGTCAGCATATCGCCTTGTTTGGATTTGACAGTGCATCCTTCTGGTACGCTGACTACTTCAATTTTAAGTTCGGTGACCTCAGGACCGGCGAACGTGGCCCCAGCTAACGCCAGTACCACGAGAACGCAGCGCAACGTCATGGTGAAGTTACGAAAAGTTATCGGCTATGCAGAAAACGTGTGCGCTCTCAACGACGGACGAGAACGAACTGGCTGAACGGATTCCGCCAACTTTGAATTCGTATAAACTTTGCTGTTTGCCGCGCCTGTACTGTGCTATCGGTCGCGGTTAGATGTCTCTTTCCGTATATCCGGCTAGCCAACATCGGAGGGAGATAAATATATTTTTGTTTGCTTCGCGCTATATGGGTGACGAGGCGCCTCATCGTGCTTGCCACGCACGCGAACAATGACGTGATCTCCTCATTCGCGGCAAACGCGGCGTTCCACTTTTACCCGAAACTTGATGGTAACTTTTAAAATTCATTATCAATTATCCATCTCCATGAATATCTTACGTGTCTTTACACGCCAACTTTAGGACTCATAAAAGCGTAGCTTCAAGTATTCAGATTTTTATTAAGTCTATAAAGAAGTTTACGAAAATGAGTACTGGTATTGTTATATAATTAACATAGCTTTCATTACAGGTATAAAGCTATAAATAATTTATAGGAATAGTAACATATTATAGAATAATCTATTGTTAATATTTTCCAGTACAATTAGACTTAAAACTGCAATGAAATATATACCCCGAGAATATATTTTATTCAAGTACATTACGCGACCTAGATACTTTCTATACAAAGCTTTGGATTCCTTTAGTTACAGTACAGTATAAGAGTTTACCAAAGTTCATATTAAAAAAAATTAAGAAGTATATTAATAAAAAAAAGTAAAATTTTAAAGTCTGCTAACATTAAAGACGTTTTAGTTGCTAATAGCATTCGTAATAAATAATGACCTATCTATTTGTATTGGTTTACGATATTCACTTTTACATCTGAGATATTTGGTCATAAACGTCCATTTTTAGATTTTATGCCGCTCAGTACGTTAGAACGATATCCTGTAAAAGAACATTGTGCAGTATTATCCTGTTAGTAGCTGCTAAAATACATAATAAACAGTGTTTTACTTCTAACATTTCTAATTAAAAATATTGAGTTAAGTAAGCGCAAGTTCAAAAATATTATCGTAATACAATACTGATTCTGAGACTTGGTCTTAAATGTACACTTGCTAATAGGTGGATATTGAACATTAATGTTTAAAATTTACTAAATACGCGAAAATTAATTAATACAAATACACACGCATCACGAAGCAAAAAACATTAAACTGCATTTGGATTTTATACTCTTAAACTATTTCATGTTTTACTTATTGAAAGGCATAAATAAGATTAAGAGAGTTAATTAAATTAAAGTGTATTAGAAAAGCTTCAAAACACGCTTAATTTGTATAGGAAAAGATGTCTATTGTTATCATGAGCAGTAAACGGACATGCAAGTCCCTTGATTTTTGAGAGGACTCTTTCTGGTCACTAATAGACATATTATACCGACCCCAATTTTTGTCATTCTATCCGACCTTTTACCTATTGTAAGATATAACAACGCCATTACGATGAACCAACTTAATTTTTATGAAGATTCGTTACTTTTGCTAAAGATAACCTACTAATTACTTCATAAAATAGCCCAACAACAGGCAGTTATTTCCTTTTGTTTACACGATGATCGTATTTCATTATGGACTGAAAGAGGATACACTTTTAGGATACAAAGATAAACACAACATTAAGAACAGAATATTTTTTGTAGGATAATGGTAGAAATATACCAATAGCTGGTGGAAAGCTAGACTTATTAAATAATAAATAATAAGCAAGATTTCTTTTTCACAACTATATATTGAAATACGTCATCACAGACAGTAAAATACAATAATCGAACATCACAAATCATAAATAAAGAAATTACTTTACTCTTAATAGCACTAACAAAACTTGTTATATACCCTTTTAAACGAAAGAAAGATAATTGTAATTGGTTCTGAAACACCCAAGTTATTGGAGATTATAAAAAAAAGATGTTTTTACCAAGTGTATAACAGCGAATACTAATAATAAAAAATTAAAAAATATATCGGCTCTTTCAATTTATGCATTAAACCCTCTAACTGTAATATTCAGATAGAAGGCATTTTTACAGTATGTTACCATGGTTGCTATAACAAATACTAAAAAACAAACAACATATAATTAAGTGGCCCATGTATGGTCAAGACACCGGTACGTATTTTCGGATATTTCTGTTCTGTCTATCAAATCGTAATTGCTACATACTTTAAATGTCCACACTGCATATAGTATACATAGATGCTGTGATAAATGCTAAAAAAAAATGTTTTGGTGCCACGGAACCCCGAATGTGAGAGTTTCATTTGCACGTGATTAAATTGTTGCTTCGCTTCTGGTGGATATTTGTAAGCAATTTACACTATTTCTTCCTTATTCTTCTGTCAGCTATGGATATGAAATGTTAAACATAACTTTCATTCAGATTCAGAGGACCATACCGAAAATAGTTATAAATGAGTAAAGAGTCTATCCCACGGTTCACATAATTTGCAGTGTACTGGTTGAACCTTTTTCGACTCCGGCGGCATCACCGCCACTCCTATTTCTGTCTAATAACGGCTGTGTTGAGCGCTGCTGTAATAACTATAATAATGTGGTGCTGCAGTGTACTTAAAATAATTTTTAGATGTAATATAACGTGTCAATTACTTTTTAGATGTAATATAATGTATCAATCACGGGGCGAACAATAATTCATCCTCAAATACTCATATTTGTATGAGATAAAGCATAAAGCGTGAATAAACAATTATTAAATAACTGCCTAGGTACAGAGCTTAAGTCAACAAATGTAACGAAAAATCATATTCATTTCATACTAGCTATATTTATCGTGTTTTTTGTCCACACTCTTTTTTATTGCAAATACGTATAAATTTCCACGAGGTGCAAAACTTCTCACGTTTCGTAAGAAAAGAGTTTATAGAAACTGTGAAGTCTTGCTTCGAGTGTGTACATGTAATGTTGGTCGAAGGCAGAAAGTATTGAACTTTAAGGGACAATTAAATATTGACCTTTCAACCTTTCGTGGTTGGACTACAGCCACATCTCTTTCTGCCTAAGTGTTAAATGCAGCGGTGTTTTTATTTTAAGTATAGTAAAATAAATATACTTATGAGAAATAACAAAATGTTCTAGCTACCACCTTGAACCTCTGTTACTTTGATGACTTTACGATAGAATATATGTCGTCAACCCGTCACTGTCCCACTGCTGGGCAAGGGTCTCCTCCTCAGTGTGAGAGGGGTTTAGGCCGTCGTCCACCGCGCTGGCTAAATGCGAATGGGTAGACTTCACATCCACACATCCACAGCAGGTTTCACCGTTATAGCAAGTGATGACCAATTTCTAATACGCTTTACTTCGAAGAATCAGAGGTGCATAGGGTATGAACGATCTGTCGATTATGATTCAACCACAAGGCTTTCACAACGCCAGAATATATAAACCTCTTAAATGTAGATGGTGCTCTCCAGGCAAACCTTGTACGAAGGGTATTTACTAGCTAGCTAATGACGACCCGGAGGTCCAGTGACGCGTGAACGTATCGGTCTGACACGGAGTGTCCTGGGATCGATCCTCGACCGTGCCAACATCTTAATGATAGATGTGGATTTATGTTTCGAGAGTTTGCGGTAACTAAAATAGAGTTTAGTTTAACGAATAAACAAATTTGAAGGGTCTGTTTGTAACTGTAACAGCTTTTTACTTGTGAAGGAAGGTATACGCGGTTTCTACTTTCAATAAAAAAAACATTATTAATCTATTTTTTTGTCTGTCTGTCCCGGATAATCTCGGCAATTTTCAACAGCAATTTCGATATAGGTACATATTAATAATCCATACAGTGGTGTAGCTAGCAGATACACGAATAGGACGGCGTTAAAGAGTTATACATATATATAATATATATTTTTTATTTTACCTATGCGCGTAGAAGGGGAAATTTCAGAATAGTATATTTTAGTCAGCTAATAAAAATTTCATCCTCTTTGAAATACAAAAGAAAATTCCTCGCATACGCTAAAAGGGCGACGCTCAGTTCCTTCTAACCACTTCCTATATTTACGCTTACTGTAACAAATTAATATTGTGTAAAAATCTTAAATTCAATTTTAATGTATCGAGTGTGGAATGAACTTCCTCCTAAAGTATTGCCGGAGCGCTATGTCATGTGGCTTTTATAAAAAAGATGCAAAAAGAGCTCTCCTCCCAAGCCGCCGATGCAATGGGGACTCTTCTTGTTGCAAATGTCCATAGGCGACGGTGACTACTTTCCATCAGGGAGCCCGTCCGCCTTAATGTTACATAAAACTACAAAAAATGTATGCCTATAAAATTTACATAGGTACATTTGTTTTAAAACTATGAAGAGGGCAATTCAAAATGTTTGCGCCTACACTTACGACGCCTACACACGAGGTCAAAACAACAGACAGTTAAGAAAGTAAGATATTTAGTGAAAGCTTCTAGAATGATGAACAATCTCAGAGTTTGAAAAATTGTGAGTAACTGCAATTACTTGGAGTTATGGGGCATGGAGGCACATAATTTACTGAAGCTAAGAAGTAGCTTTCTGGTATAAAATCGTAAAATTTAAAGTCTCTTTAATTTTTTTATATGATGGAGCAGCAAAAAAGAAAGCAGTCCACCTGATGGTTGGTGGCAACTGCCGCCCATGGACATTTGTAATCCACCCCAGATAAGACTAGAATGCTCTCTGAGGTCAACCCCAGATGCGTTACTATCCCTGAGGAGTAAGTTGGAATGCCTCGGATAAGTAAGTCTCCCCTCTCCTTCAAACCAGAAGACAGCAGTACTTAGCACTGCTGTTATTAGGCAGAAATAGATGCGGCGGTGGTGCCGCCAGAGTCGAACCATAAAACGTTGTACCACTTTCTTTCATAATATCAATGTTTTTGATAATGTCACGGGACCAGAATCGAGTTATTTTAGGCCGCTACCTGTCGTAAGAGGCGACTAAAAGGGTGCTTTCAGAGTTGAGGCAATAGTGGGAGCTGAAACCGCCTAGTTAGCGATCCCGATCCGGTAGGATAACGGTGAATGTGGTCTCTTATCATCGTAGACAGCCGAAAGCTATGGGATGAGCATACAGCTCTTCCTGGCAACACACAATAGGTGTCACCGCGTTCAAAGGACTCCGGTTGCGTTTCGATGGAGATCTTGGATTTATCTACGTAGTGCTGAGGAATGCCACTGAGGGATTTTAGTAGGTAAAAATCCCACATAAACCGACGACACTCCCAAAGCACCTGGTAAAGCTCCCAAGTCCTTTTGAGGGTTTTGGTCGCTAAACACTAGTTCACAAGTTCGGACGTTGGCGGGATATCGAAATAAAAACTTAACTATAGGTTTCATGTCTGGGACAGTGGCTCACATTCGAACGCTTTACAGCTGCATTTCAGGTCCCGCACGACATCTTGGGAGCCACGCCAACACCAACAGGCCAAATGTAGTTAGCGACGATACCGATAGGGACAGTCGCCTCGTTATCCATAATGATTAAACTGTTGTCAGTCTGTAAATATTATTATTTGTTATTCATATAAGTAGTACTCATAAAAGCTATGGTAATAGATTTCTAAAACCAAAGTTACAAAATTATTAATTTCATTACTATATTTAGTTTAGTACATTCAAGAATGGTAGGCTTTTTTAAGTGAAAGTTGATGTACTGCAGTTATAGCTTAATGGTTAGAAACTCGCCGTCTCAATCGGGAGGTCCCTGGTCGAGTCGGACACGCACTTCTGATTTTGAAGTTATGTGCGTATTGAATATTAATTATCACTTGCTTAAAAGGTGAAGAAAGCATAGAAATCGAAACACCTGAGAGTCCTTTAAAAAATGTTCTCATAGTTGCCTGAAGGCTACCAATTCGCACTTGGCCAGCGCAGTGGACTATGATCTAAACCCTTGACACCTTGAGAGCAAACCCGTGCCCAGCAGTGAAACTGTATAGGATTGACGACGATTCGGAGTTAAAAAAGTAATTGTCAATTTAATTTCAATGCCGCTTGCAGTGAACGAATGACAAGTATAATAATATTAAAGGTCATTACGTATACAACATCAGATCTTGATGCACCTATCAAGTTTATTTCACAGTTGGCAACAAAAGTCCGGTTTCTTTAAACTTGCGATAACCTAACTGATAATATATTTACCTCCAGTTACATTGTAACTTACTAATGACTAGCTTTGCACCGAGGTTTCACCCGTGTAAAAAAGTAATGTGACCTCTAAATTTTATAATTTAAACAATTTTAAGACAATGAGGCGTGCGTCAGAGTACATATATTTTTTGCGCGGAACCCTATAAGGGTATTCTAAAACAAATGTTACCTTAGTTACTCCTTATAACATGAGCTATCTGCCAGTGAAAGTCCCGCGAAAATAGGTCCAGCCGTTCCGGAGATTAATAAAAAAACTGTATTTTGACATAAGTATCACGTATACTATTTTGTACATTTAGTAAAAAGGAGTTACACATCACAAACAGACACTTCCATTGTATTTATTTGTATCGATGCCAAATTTCGTACGGATTATATCATTGTTAAGGTCAGCGGATGTTGAATGTCGGATGTCAGATGCAAGTGCTCAGTGATATGTGTCACGTGGTGCAAATGCAATATTCTACACCATTGTATTCAAAATCAAAATATTACATTAATAATTTCTTTGTTTCATTATCGATTCAAATTTTAAATTACTTAATAATTGCATTTATATTTTTTTAAGCTATTGGTTTTAAATTTGTTTTTTAGAATTATGTTAACTTCGTAATTTATTGGCTATCGTATGTTTATCTGCGGCGGGAATGTGGAGGATTGTAAACCGGATCAAACTTTATAATTTACCTATGTACCACTGTTGGGGATGTTCTCTATTCAAACCGTCGGTTCCTCCCTGAGCGCCGAATCTTCAATTTTATATTGGGTAGAAAAAACGGACCCTCGCGCCGTTAAAAATTCGGAAGTGAAGACAGGGCATAGATTCTAGAAAAAACCGTTGAGGCTGGCGATCCGCTATCTATGGCCGTATCCGCTGACGCGTAGACAACCACAATAAAAAAAATGATTTATTAAAAGTAAATCCTTTACGGTATTCTTTTTGAACGTCAATAATTTACAACCACTTCGTAAGGTGTTTCGTTATGGAAAAGCGGCGAAAGAAATTTCATAACACTTAAAAAACGGTTGTCTATACAATGTTATCTTACGCTAATGGAGCATGTGAAGCTGGAGCTTCTTTAAACCATACAATTTTATCAGCCAAATAGATAATCACTTGTTTTATAATAGAATTTCTTACACAGTGTTTGTTTAATGACCTATTTAAATTTGCTTTTTGTGAGGTTAAAGATATGATCTGTTTTTTTATTGTAATGGCGAATACAGTTCTCCATAAAGGATTTAGCCGCCTTACACAATTTATATTTCGGCACAGTTACTGGTAGGTTTAAAGGTGGTAGGACCCATTGTGGATCAACTCCGGCGGCACCACCGCCACACTTATTGCTGCTCTCTTCTGGTTTAAGGGTGTGGTAAGGGAGACATGCTTATCCGAGGCATTCCAACTTAGTTCCCAAAAGTAGCAACGGATCCATGTTCGACTGCAGGTAGGATTCTAGCTTTATCTGGGATGGATTACAAATGTCCATGGGCGGCAGTTGCCACTGAGTATCAGGTGGACTGCATGCTCGTTTGCTACTGCATCACAAAAAAATCATTGTACGGAACTACAACGGCTACAATAATGTATGCAAATGTTTGTCGCCGCTGTTCACT
>DWRA01002336.1:0-14259 GCA_018250295.1 Spathilepia clonius
AGTCGACCACAGGTGCGTTGCTACCTGAGGACTTAGTTGGAATGCCTCGTTAATTTTATCTCCCTACTGTTACGTACCTACTGAAACCCGTAGATACAATTAATATACTAATGTGATAACTCATTGAATCCAATTAAGCCTAAAAGACGCTTTCTACACTCACAGCCCCACACTAGGATTCCCTGTGTCGTGGGTGCCATGCACACATACAAAGACGAATACACAAACACCCACACCCAGAACAGAAATCTGAACTCATCATTGAGATACCTGTCTAACCGGGGATCGAATCCGGAACCCACTGCGTATCAGACCGGTATTGTGACCGCTCCGCCACGCGGGTCGTCAAAAAAGCGCAGCACAACAGCAATTACCAACATCAGTTTCACAATTTTTAGTACATTTTAGACCTTACTCGATTAATCACTCTATAGAGATACACACTCTACTAAATAAACCGTCGCTCTAATACAGTTAAAGCTATTTAGCAGGATTCATAGAGGCAATAGCCAGTGTGCACTAATTGGAACGCTAATGGATTTCGACTTTGACCGTAAAAGCGCAGCCTTGTATAAATTAAGAACAACGCATTGAATTTTGTGCAATACTGAATATTCCTGATAATATATTTAAAGTTTTGATAAAAGCCTACATATCGCAGTAACCCTACATACTAAGTTAAATTGTGACGTTGGCCACTAGTAACTAAACCTGCGTATTTAAATACTTTGCGGAACCTGTTAAGCTGTCTATTTTGGTTTTTATCATTATAAACCAGCTATTAAACTTATCTGGGAGGCGTATGAACAGTTTGAAAACATTGCCGATATTTCGACAAAGTAGTCGAAATTGTCATTACTGACTATTTTGCCGTGACCGCGATCCATGCAACTGGGGCAAAATATTGCCATCAAAAAATTAAACCATCGTATCATGAGTACCCGTTACATAACAAATTGTTCCAATCCGCGATAATATTAGTCTAAAATCATATAAAAACGTACTTTTTTGAGTTAAACCAGTATTGTATTAAGAGTGCGCTAAGTACTGAACATATTGTTTAACGCTATAGCAGTATAATCCACAACTAAACAGTTGATCCAGCTCAGTCAAAGCTATTTAGCAGGGCCCATAGGTGCAATAGCCGGTGTGCACTAATTCGACCACTAATGGAATCCACTATGGCCGTAACAGCACAGCTTAATACCAATTAAGAACGTGTCGCATGTTTGGACAGTACTGACTATTCTTGTTACATATTGAGTTTCGAATTAAAGTTACTATTGAAGTTTAAATTACTGTATATGATTTTAGACTTATATTATCGTGGAATTGACACATTTTGCTATGTAACGGGTACTCACGATATGATGTTTTGATTTCTTAATTGCCAATATTTCGACCCCGTTGCACAAATCGTAGTTCCGCCGTGACCACGATGCATGCAACTGGGTCGAAATATTGGCAATTAAGAAATCAAAACGTCGTATCGTGAGTACCCGTTACATAGCAAAATGTTTGAATTACTGAAGCTGTAAAGCAATGTTTCTTTACACATAAATCGCATGACTCACATTTTAAAATTAAATTTAAACTAAGTAAGACAATAATCTAAAAGAAAACTAGGGAATGATGAAGTTATTTCTTTTTCTATTAAAAACACTATATACTTTACCTTTATGTAAACTTTATATATAGAAAATGTTGATATTCGAAGAGAATTCTATATAAATTAATTTTCAATTCTATAATTCTACATTCAGATGTTTTGAAGGTGGTAGAAACCTTAGTGGTTCGGCTCAGACGGCACCTTCGCCACACCTATTTCTGCCTAATAACAGCAATCTGTTTGAAGGGTGTGGTAAGGTAGACATACTTATCCGAGGCATTTTTGTCTCATACTTTAAATTATTATACAATCGCACAGTATATAACACTGTCAAGATATATTCACGGCTATTTGCTCAAGAACATTGTAATAGTATCAAACCTCAGCGTAGCAATAGTATCGTGTATCGAAATCGGATTGCAACAGCATAAGCCCGCAACGCATGGACGAAAACAAACGGATGAGATGGATGAGTTGCACGATTTACGTTGACGTAAGGCGATTCAGTCACTATTCAACCTTATGGAAATCGATATGGATGCATGTTGATACAAGGCGATACGAATTATTTCGTCTATTTCTCTGAATTTGATATTTTCGCTTTGTGCTATTTTTGTACCTACTGAGCTACGTTCTGAAGGATAGACGGATTATTGGAGAAGAAATATTTAAGAAACAATGGATGCAAGCCTTATTTATCCCGTTACTAATTTTGTGTCCATAACTATGAGAGGACGATGGCACCTCGTCGATTATTAAGATTGGTACACTTATGTAGAATACTTATAAAAAAAACCCCATTTGTTATAACAAATTTAACTTTTTAACCGTAAACACTCTTTCAATAAACCAAATTCCTTATTCCATAATAGTGTGTATTTATTTTTACTTTCATAATGTAATGGGTCTTTCGTACCTTTAATTAATCCAAGAGGAATATGTCCGTTCTTATTCGAGGGATTCCAACTTGGTCCTCGGAAGTAACAACGCAACTGTAACCGGCCTCAGGTAGAATTTTGGTCTGGAGTTGATTAAATATATTGACAGGCGGCAGTGGCCACTTACCATCAGGTGAACTGCATGCTCGTTTGTTACTTCTTATTACAAAAATATGTAAGTACATCTGCTACCAAGGCCAAAAATATGCAGGATTTACAAAGGACAAGCTTAATGAAACACCCCGTTAAATTCAGTAACTCCGCACAATGCCAGGGACGCATATGCGTTCCGGCGAGGACCGGAGTCATTCCACTGTCGGGAAATTAGGGAAAGAGAAATCTTTTTCATATCGATTGAGCCCATTTTCACAGTCTAGTGGCGTACAATAGCCACTCATTGTTGCGTTGAAAGGGACCCCGTTGAATAGGAACGCTAGTACGTTTTATAACGTGACTTACACATAATATTAACTTGTATGGATACATACGCGTTAAGGTAATGAGCGGAGTGAATGTAGGCAAAAGGTTTAGCGTAGAATAGAGTGCCTATTGTATTTTATCGACTATTGTAAAACTTGAGCACATCGAATTCGTTATAGAAATGACGCTTTATAAAATAGTCACACTTCACATTAGTTCCTGTTATGTGAATAATAAGGAGATTTTTCGTTCAGCGTCAAAGAACTTCCTGTAATGAAAGTAATAAATGTAGATATTAATCTACGTAATAACGGAATTTAATTGCAATTAGTAAAAATATGTAAGTAAGTACCATGTGGATCCACAGATAATATTTTTTACTTTTTTTTCGCGGTAAAAAAACATCGACAAGTATAATTAAAAAGTAAAAAAGATAATTTTTTTCGTGTGTTATATTTTCTTTAATAAAAACCAGTCCTATATGTTCCAGGCATATACTAAACCTAGAACAATATTTTTGTTGAATATGTACTTAAAATATTAATTAGAATATATAGATTATTTTATTGTTTTAAAAAGTCTACTCAATTTGGTAACAATATCCAATACATCGCTTCTAATCAGTTCTCCAGTGACTAAGAAGATAAAAGATAATATCAAAATATGACACAATAATTTGAAACGATGCCAATGATGGAAACGTCAGAAACCTGGAGTGAGGCACTCAGTGACATTTCCAGCCCTGATATGTTTGGTTAGTGAGGTTTTCCTTACCTTAAGCACGTGTGTTTTCCTCAACAACCCTCCTTGTTGTAAACAAGTTGGATAGAAAAAGATTATCCCAAACAAACAAACATAATTATCTTACCTTTGTTAGAGAATTGGTTTATTATAATACCCCGAGAAACACGTTTGGTATACTCCTGATGGTTATTATGTATAGCGTATTAATTATTATAATTAAGCATTAAATCCTGTTTGCCATATTTTATGATATTACACACAAATAACTAGAAAATAGTAACAGTGATAGCCTAGTGGTTGAATCACGGGCTCTCAGTCGAGGGGTACGAGGTTCAGACCCCAGGCACGCACCTCTGATTTTTCGACGTTATGTGCGTATTACAAATTAATTATCACTTACTATAGCGGTAAAGGAAAACATCGTGAGGAAACCTGCACACTTGAGTTCTTTGAATAAAAATTAAAAAAGAAAGTTCTCAGTGTGTGAAGACTACCAATTCGCACTTGGCCAGCGCGGTGGACTATGGCCTAATCCCTCTGAGAGCAGACCCGTGCCCAGCAGTGGGACAGTAATAGGTTGACAATGAACTAGAAAATTTATACTAAAAAGAAAATGCACACGTAAATATTTTAAAACAGAATATTTGGTTCTCTATAAATATCTGCCTCTTTACGTAGATAAACATTCTGTAAATGTAATTCATTAATTTCCATTAACATTTCCCAATTATTTGAAACCATAATTATGATCTAGCAATGCAGTTATTTTGCTATGTTTTTCTAAAAGCACGCTATTTTTCAGCTAACACGTCAAGCTCTCTCCTTCAACTACTATACATTTATTAGAAATACAAAGATCTATACATATTGCTGCGCTATTTTAATAGTATAGTTGTATTTCGTCCCCAAAATAAACACTTATGCAACGGAAACGAACACATCATCAATTATCCTCTGTCCCTTTGTACAATTTTCTTTACGTTAACGCATCCCCTTGCAAATTCCCACCCATTTATCAAACACACTTGTACACGAACCAAAAACGACACTCGTAAATACAATTACCCGGCTACACGCCGCGGTAATAAATGCTCGTTTGTTAGCACCGTTAATATGAAAGTGTTGATTTTATGACTAATTTCGATAAACAATATAGCCTAAAATAGATTTTGTATATCTCGCTCGCACTATTACGAATGAGAGAGAGGTAAATAGATGCCGCCATTGTAGATCTATCTTACTTAAATCTCTTACTAGAAGGAAATAGAGGAAGCCTATGTTAAAGGACAGTCTGACAATGTAATTGATTTCTGAAAAACAATAGTATATACTATCATCTACTTAGTTTAAACTTAATTTATTATTAGTGTATTACTTACTACTATTACTATTACGAATTAACTTACATACATTCGGAGGTAGTAAAAGCTTTCGTGTTTCGACTCCGGCAGCACAACCGCCACATCTGCCTAATAACATTATTAAGCGCTGCTATATTGGTTTAAAAGGTGTAATACGAGAGACCTCTCCTCAAGGTTTGCAACGCATCTGTGATCGACATTAGGTACGACTGTAATTTCATCTGGGCCACACGCCCAGGTGGACTGTATGCTCGTTTGCTTCTTCAATACAACAAAAAAATACAAGTATCTGATATTCTCGACAATGTTCTCAAAAATATTTACTGTACGAATAATAAAGAAATTTTTATTACGCTCCATACAAACTTTATATCCAACAAACATCTATATTTAGAGCGTATTCACGCTACAGCTATCGTATCGATTTTCAATTTAATAAGACACATGTGGCACAAATGTCTACTAACAGCCTAAATAATGCAACAACGAGTCTATAAACTGTATTGTAGCGGAGCCCCGGGCGCAGTCTCCGAACCAATAATTCAATACGCACGATCACTAATACTAAGCGTAACATGCCATCGGCTTTACGTGACCCGAATATTGCTGAGGACTCAATTTATGTACTCATGTGTAAAACATGCCTAAAGTTACAATGTCAGATTAATGTGACATTTCTGTATCGTCGTAGATTGCCATTCTCGAGACATTTCACATTGCTTCTTAGTTAAGGTCAATGTGTTTGAAAACGGTTGGCATTTAAATTGTCTTTTTACCATTTTACAAAAAAAATCATCTACATTTTTATTTCTTTGACGTAAAAATATCTCCTATTTTTTACATGATGAAAGTAGTAAATGAGCATTCCATCTGATGGTAAGTGACAACTGCCACCCATGGACATTTGTAATCTACGCGCGATGCGTTGCTACCCCTGAGGACTAAGTCGGAATGCCTCGGATAAGTCAGTCTCCCTTACCACACCCTTCAAACCAAAAGACAGCAGCGCTTAACACTGCAGTCATTAGGCAGAAATAGATGTGGCCGTGGTGACGCCGTAGTCGAACCTCAAAGAGTTCTACCACCTTTAAATATATATATAGATATGTCAGAAACAGTCTCTTTGTGGTTATTATTTTTGGCTATTATAATATTCGGACCGAACAATCATCGTCACATTAATTTATATCTAAGTCTATAAGAACAGATAGTGAAGTATATTTTTGATTCCCTTTGGGATCGAATCCAAGGCACACACATGCTCATCTCCATACTAATTAGCGTCAAGCCCACAACCCCAGTCCATTGCGATGAACTCACAAATAAATCAGAATGACTCGTTCATTACTATCCATTATCCGTTTGCAAATTATCTATTACTATTTAATTTAGTAGTTAGAAGTCTACTACTTTTAGTTTTTTGCTGACGACAACAATCCGCGCTGTAACCTTAGTAGGAGTTTTTTACGTTCAGCGACTCGATCGTCGTTAACGAGTTGGTCCACACTTCTCCTAGCATCACTTTCTGCGAAATCTTTAGTTCCAATACGTTACGCAGAGGGGCGCTGCTACGAGAAGTATGGGCCAACTTAAACAACGATCAAGTCGCTAAAAGTAAAAACTCAAAAACGGGTACTATTTCGCCGAGCACAAACATCTGCTCTAAACACGCTTACCAAGCCTACTTAACGAAAGAGCTACCAAAGCAGTTTATATATAAATTATACATACCCCGACGCATACTCAAGTAATTACACATACGTACGTATAGCGCAGAGCACGGCCGTCCATTACCACGGACACGGTTAGTTATCTCCTATTGATCTGGTCCAATTAAGCAGAGCGACGCCCAAGGGACAGAGCGGTCTTAGCATCCGCAGTGCCTATACTGCAGTGCTATGCATTTTTGTTATACATTTGAAATGCTTAAGGGTTAACGTAAGGGTTTCATAGATGTACGTTGTGTACTGATTGTTTAATACAAAGCGACGGTATTTTTAATGATGATAGCTTAATGATATCTAAGTGACTTTATCGTTATATTAAATAACGCTGTAATATAAACGTTACAATGTTAGTTACAAGCAGTGATTGTTTAGCCTCTCAATCGAGGGTTCGAGGTTACGAATTTATGTGCAAGTTAGAAATTAGTTGTCACTTGCTGTAACGGTGAAGGAAAACATCGAAGGGAAACTTGACTTCTTAAAAAAAAAATTCAAAGGTGTGAGAAGTCTACCAATTCGTCCTAGGCCAGCACGGTGGACTATGACCTAACCCCTCTCACTGTACGAGGAGACCCGTGCCCAGCAGTGGGACAGTACTGGGTTGACGACAATAATGTTGATCTCTGCTTTGCCTAAAGGTTGACTGGGAGAGAATGCCTATGGCATTAAGTCCGCCTTTGTACCACTATATAGGTATATAAGTTTAAATAAATAAATAAATATTAGTTGCATATCGTCTGGACCTATTACTGTCACACTAGTGAATACCACGATGTGCACACATGGTTTTCGACTCTAGTACTATAAAACTTCATACTTCATTACTAAAATTATACGTTATACTTATTTCTAAAATGTATGAAATAACTTACAATGTTCCTACACCGGTAGAGCGAGTACTAAGTACGTAAATAATTTCAAATAGGGTTCAAATAAGTCGGATGCACTGATTATAAAGTAGGTGGACCACAAAAGTACTAAAGTGTGACCTTAAATTACGAAATTGTCGTTTGAATATATTAATTAAGACCATACGCAGTATTCGGAGCACGTTCACCAATAGCGTGTTACACGCCGTATTAGTAACTGCGTATTGGCTTATTGGTTCGCAGCAAGAATCCCAAGGGCGATGTCTGGTAATACAACAGACAACTGAAGGTCTACTCAGTACGGCATCCATAGTTTCATTCGAAACTCCGAGCTATAAAGTCACTTATGTAATCTTTGTCTGTTTTTGGATGGGCTTCACAAAAAATGAACTATACGACAGCTGCATCCTTAATAAAGCTTCTAATGTTCGAAATAATGAGTTAGATCATTTCACCAAATAGATATATTTCATCAAATCGTACATACGTATAATAATGTTTCATTTAAACTCTACCAAAGGTATATTAAGTTAAAGTCAGAAGTTTTTTTTCTAATAATGCCTGACTGGTATGCGAAGTGGAGAAGTTGAGTTTACCTTTGTGTTCTGTATGCTTGATATGGCGTTTTACAATCGCCGTTATTATCGAAATCGAGTTGTAAGATTTTCCGCACGAAATGGCACTCATCTGTCAACTGTGCATTTGTTTGTTTCTTCATTGACTATCGTATTAAGGCGTAAATACTAAATGGTTTGCCGGCCTTTTCTTATTTTCGAGGGTGAGACCTTTGAAAAGTACCCGATGCTGTGAAAGTGGCACCCCCCCCCCTCTTTAGTCACCTCTTATGATAGGCAGGTGATACTGTAGCTCTATTCTGGTCCCGAGCCTACATTTACAATAGTTTTTCGGCTTAGGCGACACATTGCTAGTTTCCAACATTCACGCGAATAAAGCCGTAGGCAGAGCTCATACTCTGAATAATTTCTGACTCGTAATATTACACTTCATAGAATGATAAGTCTAATGGCACAACTGGCGTTGTTTTATGGTTATTATTATAAGGGGTCAGCTATAAATTACAGCACTTTGGAGAACGGAGACCCTCTGTTCTAGTAGCACAACAAGGGGCAGATCCCATAATGTTTGTGATGTCTTATGTAATTGCAAATATTGACTCTTCAATTGAAACTGCGTAACTATAAGAAAGTAAATTAAATTTTGAAACTATCGAAGAGTATGAAGATGCACCAATAATAGGGATAGTCATCAAAAGGATGAGACGTCACTCACAACCCTGGTCCAACAGTCAGAAAATAATGTGTATGAATGCCCTAGTAAAGCCGAATATAAACCGAAACTTCACGAACTCAAGTATGTTCGGTTAGGCTAAAAGGTTTGGTCTGTTTCTAGACGAAATCTGGGACATTTTTTTTTATTTAAATGAAATTAAAATTGAAAATTTATTTGTTAATTTATAAAAGCTACCCTCGCGGCAAGTACTAATTTCACCGTCAATTCAGTAATCTTTCTATACACTACAGAAAGATTACTCTGCAAGAACTCCAAGATAACTACCCTACTATTATTAATACTATAATGAATATCTCCCTCCTTAGAGAGATACACGTTTCAGAGGTCTGATCTGAATACATTAATTAAGTGTTCAATTAAATTACCCTCAAGTAAGATGGTATATCAGTGACAGTACATCAACCGATTCCAACGTACGCGTATGATCCTGGCATGCCAATATAATTATTTAGGTTATACCTTATTAGCAACATAAGCAGTAATAGCCTAGTGGTTGAAACTGTGTCTCTTAACCGTAGTGTCCGAGGTTCTAATCCCAAGTTCCAGGGTCAAATTAACACCCGGCAAGCTAGGTAGAATATGGCCTAAACTCCACTCGCTCTGTGAGCAGAAACCTGTGTAGCCTATTTTAGATCATTTGAGAGGTTAATTACTTATCAACTATTCATTATTTTAAGATACAATTAAACTGGAACAATAGAAAACTTAAAAAGCCTTGCTACATTTTGTTAAATATGTATTATCATTTAATCATAACAATAAAAAAAATCAGATTTTTTATTTTTAACTTTCAACAGGATTAAAGTGTTGTCCAACACTTGTAATATTAGTAGTATATGTTATTGAATTCAAAAGTAACATTGTTTTTTTTTCAGATAACGAACTGTACTCGGGAACTGTGGCAGACTTCAGTGGCATGGAACCTATCATCTATAGAGAACCTCTGCAGACAGAACCATACGACTCCATGACACTAAATGGTAAGTAATAATTTTTTGCCTTTTTCTGAAAATATTAGCTAATAAAAAATCAGAAAATTGCGAAAAACTGAAAATTTTGTTAATTGAAAATAGTATTGAGAGTTTATACTCACCGATTTACAGGAATTTCAGATTTTTGCAACTCTAGTGGTTATTCTACTAATAGTAGTATGTAATGGTTATTTTTATTCGTAACTTTAAATTATGATTAAAAATATCCACTACATTAAATATTTGAAACAAAATTGACAAATAAAAATAAAATATCGACCTTGAATAAATAAACACATTAAAATTAAACACGTCTTTAACAAATTTTATTCCATAGAACTCGGTAAGTGTCGATTCGATTAGAGTAATTAATCCTAAAATGATTATGGAATTAATTTACCCGATGTGAAGTAACACTCAACGATGTATGTAATTGGACGAAGTTATTAACCTGTCAAAACATTGAATTTACATGTAGATGACATCAAACACATTCGCGCCCAGAGTTTAATGAAATGGACATTCTATGTCCTATGAACGCGTAATTGCAAAGCTAATTGCTTAAACTCTAAGTGATATGATAAAATATAAAGTAATTAACTGTAATAATTGTTATGGTTTGCACAAATAAATTAGGTACCATGAATAAAATTAAATTTGTTATGTAAAAGACTGAACGTCATTATTATTAATTATACTGTACCCTACGGAAATAACCAACTATTTTGAGGTGTCTGTTTAATTATTCAAAGACGAAACATAAACAAACACGCGTAGACGTAAACATATTTGCATATTAAGATCTGAATATCCTGTTCGCCTATTTAGATCACAAAAGGCAACATAATGTCAGTCAAACAGTGTTTAGTTGCTGCTCAATCAACTATCCTTGTTTATACGTCCATAATGGTCGATTGATTTCCAATGCGGCTGTCAAACATACATCCGTCACGTTAATTGAATTTAGAACGGGTTTTGACGGGACGTCCGTGTCACGGCTATGACATTTGCGTCAACAATCGATAAATCGGATTAGCTTCGCATTAAAATTATCGACACCGGCAGCGATAGGGTTACATCCCCGCTCTTAATTATATTTGTTTGCTTACTTAACCCATTAGTTTCTCGTGTAAACTAACTTGTTTGTTATTGTTCACAGCTCCCGACTTCGTGAATTCATTAGTGCACGGCAATTTCGTGTACTTCTTCTTTCGAGAAACAGCCGTCGAATACATTAACTGCGGAAAGGTACTTTTATGAACTGCAAATAGAACTCTTAATTAAGTCTTTACCGACGGTAATGGTATTCATCAACGTTACCGTCAAGAATATAATAAAACTTTATATTTATTTTACAGTAAAATTAAACAAGGACATTAAATATTATCACTTCAAGTTTACCAGTTATTATTTAAATAATATTTTAAAAATTGATTTTAAGCATATGTTGATATTCGGGTACAAAAATATCTCCTTAATTACAGCATACTTAAACCCTGCTATATTGTGTTTTATGGTTTGAATCGTGTAGTAAGGAATTGACACTTAAACGAGGTTTTCTACTCAGTAGCAGGCACACATCTGTGGCCGATCTCAGGTGAATCCCAATCCTATCTGGTGTTGATTACACCATTGACATTCATGGGCGGCTGCTACCACGCACCTTAGATGAACTGACTCCTCGTTTGTTTTTAAAAACCAATGTAGCATAGGAGCTTGCAGTCTGTCTGATGGCAAGTGATGACGATCGCCCAAGGACGTTCGAGAACAAATCCGTATACAACTGGTTCTACTTGAAGTCGATCACAAATGCGTTACCACTTCTGAGTAGTACGACGAATGCCCCATGTCATTCAAGTCAGAACGTTTGATGATTGACATGTATATTGTAACTAAAACGTCATGAAATACTATAAATATTTGATTTTAGACTAATACATAAAAGACAAACTTAACCTTAACTTACACTAAAGGTGGTAGAACCCTTTGTTCGACTCCGGCGGCACCACCGCCACACTTATTTCTGCCTAATAGCAGTGTTAAGCGCTGCTGTCTTCTGGTTTGAAGGGTGTAGTGAGGGAGATAAACTTAACGAGGCATTCCAACTTCATCCTCAGGGGTAGCCAAATGTCCATGGGCGGCAGTTGCCACTTACCATCAGGTGGACTGCGTGCTCGTTTGCTACTCCAACATATAATATATATATATATATATATAACGGGTACCCACGATACTCACTGTAAATATTACACCTATTTCATGAAGAGCAACTTCTTATCCAATGTTTCAGGCGGTGTACTCCCGAGTGGCGCGCGTGTGTCGCGACGACCGCGGCGGGCCGCACCGCTTCAAGCAGCGCTGGACGTCCTTCCTGAAGTCCAGGCTCAACTGCTCCGTCGCTGGCGACTTTCCGTTCTACTTCAATGAGATACGTGAGTATTTTTGTCTCTGTAAACATTTGGCTTGGATAGCCTTGTACGTAATTGAATAGCAGTATGTAAACTTTATCGGAACTATTGTAGGTGGTTTAAAAATTTCGTTACGGGTTCACCTCCTTCTTTTCTTCACTAATCTTCCTCCGGCTCACTTATATATGGTTAAAATACCTCAGGTATGGTTAAAAACCTGTGTCCGTAGTAGTGGGACATAAAAGACGTGTCGTCGCCTCCTGAGATTTTACATCATTACAATGCATTATAATCTGCAGCGGTAGCAACGCATTGTATCAGTTGCAATCCTATTCGTCTGGCCATTTGGGTACTTTCATATGTGTAAAGATGCTATTATGACTAAAAAAAATTATAGTGTAAATGTGAAGAGTATGTATATAAGTAAATTGAAATGAATAAATGCAATCTTGTTCCAGAATAAGTATTACGATCTTATCAAAATTGGCATGTATGTCACTTCTTCGTCTAAAATTTGTCTACATTGCTAACATCCTTAAATTTCTTTTTCTTATTTCAGAATCAACAACGGAGCTAATAGAGGGAGTGTACGGTGGTCTGAACGCCCAGCTCATATACGGTACATTCACGACGCCGCCAAACAGTATATCCGGTAGTGCGGTGTGTGCCTTCAGCATGCAAGACATCGCTGACACCTTCGAGGGAACATTCAAGGAGCAGAGCGCGATCAACACTAACTGGTTGCCTGTGAATAGTGCTAAGGTCCGTGTGTGTAATATGTTTTTTTTGTTAAGGATTAGGCTGTGTTATGACTATGTTCCCACAGACACCGGTTGGAAAGTAATAGGGTTCGCTTATGAATAGAAAGTGAATACATTGCTTACTTTAAAGGAGAGTTGTTGTAGCTTTTTGTAAGAAATTTATGTCGTCAAAGACAGTTTATTATACATCATTCCTAGACGCAGTAAAAACAAGGTAAAATAAGGTGATAGAATCAGTAAAGTTTAACGGGGCGGTACCACCGCCACAGTTATTTCTAACCTGAAGCAGGCCTTACGCTTCGGAGGAAGGGTATGGTTGCCAGCTGACTTATATATGAAGCGACCAACTCAGTCCTCAATACTAGGAACACATCTATGATCAGCTTTACATAGAATCCCTCATCTATATGGAGTTGGTTACAGGTGTCCATAGGTGGCTGTAACCTCTTACCATCAGGTGGACTGCATGCCAATTTATTACTTCAATATTATAAAACAAATGCACATCGCCCATAGGCTTTTGCTACATATTTATTATGTTTTCAGGTTCTATTTTCATATTCAATAATATTATATTTTCATATATAGGTACCCGAACCTCGTCCAGGCACATGTCACAACGACTCGCGCCAGCTCCCGGACCAAACCCTCAACTTTATCAAGGCACACGCCCTAATGGATGAGTCGGTGCCAGCCTTCTTCGGAGAACCCATCGTCATCAGAACTAGTTTCCAGTGGGTATTACTTGTTTAAAGTTAGTGATTTTTCAAATCCTAACATATTTGAAGGCTTTTAATTTCAAAAACCCGTAATTAAAATATTTTTAATTGTTATTAAGTGTTATATGATTAAATTAATAATTACGCATTATTTTTTTAATAAATATTAATTTTAAAACAAATTAATATGAAAGAGTCTGTGTTGAAAATAGTGATAATAATCATGAGAGTAATGGAAATCAATTATCAAATCTTCTTGGTTTTTTACCTGTCAAAAAACTTATATGGTTTAAAACATTTATTTTCCAAAAGAGTACAACTCACTTACATAGAAAAAATATTTTGATTTACATAAAATAATTTGTACGTCAAGCATCGGAACAATACCAATAACGTTTAACAATTGTAGGTACGAGCGTCTTAT
>DWRA01002337.1:0-14255 GCA_018250295.1 Spathilepia clonius
GGTAAGGGAGATAAACTTAACGAGGCATTCCAACTTAGGCCTCAGGACAATGCTAGCGAGTTGGCAAAGGAAATTGGTAAACTTCACACATATTTAAGAACAGGCGTGTAGATTTTCTCATGATGCCTTCCTTCGCAGCTGTAGGAAGTGATAATTACATTCTTACACACACATAACTTAAAAAATTGGAAGGCTTGTCTGGGATACCGACCTCACTACCCCGATAGGTCGAGTTTCAACTACCTGTCTATCACTGCACAAAATAGTTATGATGTAACTTTTGCAAAGCTACAACCCGTTTTACGCGCAACTGCTGAGCGCTGGTCGCTACCACAGAGAGAACCCTGACTTCACTCCAACATGCTTCTTAAATGCAGATTACTGCCTACATAATATAAAATTTTTAACAGTATAATTAACACAAAATATGTTATCCTATTTCATATGTCAGCTAGAAACCAAAATGTTGTCTCATCCAAAATAATCTACTCCCGCGGATATAAAACCTTTCGATTCGTTAGTATCAGTGTCATTGCATCTACGTCAGTGGGTTATCAATTTATGATAATGGTCAGTGCTATCTAATACATGTATTTAGATATCATAAAATGAATGTGGCGTATCAGCACATCCTCGAGAAGGCGCCCGTCTCTACAGTGGAGTTGCATCACAGATTGCGTGAAGTATTGATTTCAATGACAATACTTGACAGTAATATTTTATCTCGGGTATGTCTTATCGAGATAATGTACATACCTATTATCAAAGTTTGATGGACACGAACATTATATGTGATAGCAAACCTATCTACTTGTAAACATCTTTCAGGATAGTTCTATTAGTTTAAGAGCGACAAAAGTAAATAAATATAGCTAAACAATCAGGCCACGTCATTAGGCTAAGCAGTAATAGATCCCAGTAAAACCCAGGGTCTGATTTTTTTAAAGTTGTGGGCGTACGACTTATTAATTATCATTTGCTGAAACGGCGGAAGAAATAATTACAAGGAAATTGTACAACTGAGAGTTCTCTAAAAAACTGTTTTCAAACGTGCGTGAAGTCTGTCAATCCGTATTGGGCCAGAGCGGTAGACTATGACCTAAAACCCCTCTCACTCTGAGGGGAGTCTCGTGCCCAGCAGTGGGATAGTAATTGGTTGGTCTTATGAAGAAGTTATACAATAGTTATAATCTTCTTATCTCAATTATCTAGTATCTTCATCTTATACAGGACAAGATACTACTACGGAACTATTTTGTTACTTCAAGTTCTCTAGTAAAAAAATATTAGTATATTTATTTACTTTTTACGATTACCATTCATACATTACAGCTATAGACGAGTAGCTATCCTTAACTAAATATTCGAGACTGCCCCTGTAATTGTCTTCCGTAGGGTGCCGTCGAGGGGCGTGACGTCATCGATCGATACATTACTACCCCAAGCTCCCTTCACCCCGTGCCTCTAAAGCATGATGTAACGTGTTTTCGTGAACCCCACGTTACTCTATTTGGCTTTATACAGTTTCAAGGGTCGGCGGGGATTGGATGCGGTCGCTTTATTCGCAGATTCATAATAATAATTAAGAAAAACGATGTTCACGCAAATGTTTAGAGCATACAAAATGATTTCTATTATGTATTTGCATGATTATTCATGTAGCACGCCCAGCCAAACAGGTAAAGCCTGTTGGTAATTATCAGGTCGCTGAAATGTCACCGCCCTATTGTCAGTCTATAATTCCTTGTCTACTGAACTTGCTGGGCAACTGGTTAATTGAAAACTAGATTGGCATTATTATTTTTATCTGTATTATTTATTGTTTTCCGCCTGGAATTCTCAAGATCTTAAATCTTGTAAAGTGGCCATGTAATAAGTGACGTATAAAATAAAATCTGGGGTGGATCACAAATGTCCATGGGCGGCAGTTGCCACTTACCATCAGGCGGACTGCATGTTTGTTTGCTACTCCGTCGTAAAAGAATTCTGATTCTCATATCTGAAAATATTTACCATCAGGCATTTGATAGGTCAGATACTTTTTGATCATTATCTTGCGATTTCAATGCTTATTATAATTATCTGTGAATTTGTAAATTCAAAGGAGCTTACGGGAATCCTATTCGCAGCTAACGAAGGTACAAGTAATTTCGCAGTAGATAGAGTAAGCCCAATATAATCCTACTAGTTACTAAGCGAAATCTCTACACAAAAGGCATTTCAGATCGTAAGCAGTAGATACTCTTCGATCAGAGAAAACCTTTGTTACTTAATTTATCCAGTTGAAATTCAGAGAACGTCGTTTATCTTAATGAGAAACCATCTTCTTCATCGACAAGAACAAGTAAATTACCGTTGTTATCTAAAAACTTATTACGAATTACTTAGTAATAGTGACTTAATATTAATTTGAATGCTGCGTGGTCGTGACTTGATTACTGTTTATTTAAATAGCATGTAACTCTTTATCAACTACTACATTTTCAGTTACATTTGAATCACACACAGCACATCTTTGGACATATACCTATACACCTAAGCTCGGACATAACGTCTCATCTAAACGGATTCTGTTAAAGACGTTCGCTAATGGAGTTTGTGAGTGTTTGAACATTTCGCTGTACGTGCGGGGAACGTAAATAAACATTGACACGTGTTAGGGGGGAGCACGCATGCGCCTTGCCGTCATGGTCATCGATCGACACATTATACGTGATGGGGCGCCACACTGGACCGCGCCAGGAGAAGGGACCTCCCTATCGATATACACATTGATGTTGTTATGTTATGAACATTGACTTAGTAACGTTGACTCTACTAATAAATTTGCGAAAAATAAGTACGAAGAAAATATATTAACATTTATATGGGTCGCTTACTCCAATACCTTCGTTAGGTTAGGTTATTTTATTTTGAAGCAATGAAATATGTTTAAGTAATTTACCTGTGTATATATTCTTTTTGCAATGTTTTTTTCTATAATTTTATCACACTGAGTAATGTTATTCATGTTCATCGCCAGAGTAAATGATGACTGGTCTGTCGTGTTGCGCTTTTATCCTTATGTGGAACTTTATTTGGGATGTTTTTAAACACAAACCCGAAATTATTTGGTAGTTCAGATGGACTTATGTGTAAAATCGGAGTAGTATTGATAAGTGTGTAGCAATCATTAAAGCGTAGATACCTCTGCCTGCCTTCCATTCAGTTTTTAAAAAGAAACCTAATTAGTGGTCTATAACAAGTGTAACACTGAAAAAATGAAGTCTATACCATGAATTCTGTCTTCACAGTTTTTATGTTAACACTACGTGTCCAGCTTGATACAAACAATCCGTTATTAATGTCTGTACACATAATTTGTTTGGCTTTGAATATCCATAGTAGGATAACTCAGACTTCAATCATTTTGCAGTGGGGACGCGTAAGCCTCCCTCCTCTACCTATATATGTATTATGTTGTTTACACGGTACTATTGTATTGGTGTATTTGTATGCATATTTACGTCTGCAAGCTCACCACCCACAACTTCATTAGCGTTTGCGAGAAACGCATTTATTGCCATTGCCCAATCCAATTATATACGAGTCGAGAATTCTTAAACACATATTTTTAGATTCAAGGAGTGAAAAAGCTTAGGGTTTTTTTAATATATAATAAATTTTACCACAATATTATCGTTTTAACGATTCTTATCTTTATCAATACTATGTTTGAATTTCAATTAGTTATATCATTTATATATATTGTAAGTGTACTTGTTAGGTTAAACTTCAATTCTCTGCACGTCGTGATGAGGGTACAAAAATCGCCACCCTTTTTGAATTATGCATAAATACCAAACACTGTTATACCCGGATTCCATCCTATAGCTTTAGTAACATTGTGCTGAGTTTGGTCATTTACCTTTGTCTCTGGTCTGTGGAAAAATACGTCGTTTTTTATATTTATCTTGAGTCCATATTCATGACGACTTTGTGTACCAAAACTATTACGTGTCATAAAAATGTATATATAAATACGATCTACCAAGTATTTAGTATTTTTGCTACATACTTTTAGCTACTAAAAATATGTAAATGACATTAGTTTAGTCGTACTTCATACAAAGTATATACCTGTAATTATTTCATGAATAAAGACATCAACGAAATGGAGAAAAAAGCAATTTAAATAGAGATGGCACTAGTATAGACCGGTGCAATAATTTCGTATCAACATAAAGATAATAAAGCAACAGTTGCCAGTAAAATATACGTACCTATGAACCGGTATTTAATTGTCCTTGATATGCCGCGTGATGGTACCTATGTAGTTACGTGCATACATGGGCGTGGTTGCCGGATAGTAAAGCTGTAAAAATCAATATCCGATTCCACGTTTAATCTCGATAGAGCTGTATGTATTATGATGGCGGCAGCATTGCCGCCTCAAAACAAATGGTTGAAATCTTTATAATACACTTTCATTTATAGTTGAATGTAAAAGCATATAAATATAGTATTTTTTAGTAAATCGATATCATATACACTTAAAATAATCCAAACGGTGTTGTGTGATTATTTAGTTTCTTTCGACAATTCTCCTCATTTTCAAGAGCAACTTACAAATCTGTGTTAAAACGAATTCTTAAATGGTTTTGCACACCAAAAATAGTGACAATAAATATGTTGTTATTCTAATTAACATAACTGCGCTATTGAGTTCGTTCCCGGGTAAAAAAATATTTCAGTAGTATAATGTCGAATTAGTTATCATGACCTCTTGTCTTAGAAGCTACTGTAACAATTTGTATAAAATATTGTATTCAAATGAAGTTATAATTTTCAAGTTTACCTAGACAGGTCAAGCAAAAGTAATTCTTATTGTTATTTACATAAATAAGTCAAACAATATCGTTTCAGTAACAAGAATATATTAGATGGCATTAAAATAAAAATTGAATATCTACGTCTAACTCTGCTTGTCATATAAAAGTAACTGTTTTTGACTAAATTCAAGGGTAAGTATGTATATACGATGCTTATAACTAAAAATAAATAAATACTAAGATTTTTGTCTGTCTATCTGTTTGTTTATCTGGTCCGATTTTGGCGGAACTTTCTCTGGCAGATAGCTGATGTTATAAGGAGAAACTTTTGTTTTAGCTTTTTTATTTTAGAAAATAGTTTGAGGGTTCTAGATAACAAAATTAAAATCCATTAAATTCCTTTTTTCAAACGGTTAATGGTATAATAGTAAGAGATATATTTTAAAACCATTGAACTCCTACACAATTTTAATGCCATTTCCACGAACTGCAGAAATTTAGACAAGCAGTTTACATTTGTAAGTTTCATTATGTTCTACTCGTTTTTTACTTCTGCTAATATAAATGCAATATATTAATTTAATTAGACCAATGTATGGATGGCACGCTGGCCTCTCCTTACCATCCTATTTATTTGTTAAAACCGGTCTACAACGATGACGTCAGCCTAACTGTCAGTTACCGTAATTACAACGAAACGCCAATAACGGTACACTTTTGTTGTAGTCGCCGTGCTCGGACAGGTATTAACAACAGTTGGTAATTAAAACCTTTGTTATCGTAGACATCCTGGACGTCGTTCTAGAACTGGTTTTATGAAAAAATATGTGTAAAACGTCTGTAAAAATATAGTTGCTAAGTAATTCTATATTTGTCTTGTTTCCTTTAATAATAATTAAAACTATAATGGCCGGTTTCTGAGGTCATTTGATCGGTAGTTTATGTATTCAATAACACTATCGGTTCGAAAACTTCTAAAAATCAGTTTCTGAACAACTCAAACGCCTTTTATCTTGGTTTAACCCTTTCCACCCGGGGTAGTGATTTTTGACGAATTTCCGCTTTTCAACTTTATTATCATAATAAGGTAGGTAAAAGGAAACGCTCAGATTATTTTAAGATTTTTATTGTACCTAGAAGTATTATTTCCAAGAGCGAGACTTAAAAGTACCGTCAGGAACTTTGTGTTATTACAATGTTAGGAACTATGATAGAAACTACAAAAATAATGAGATCCAATATTTACTTAGTTATAATTAAATAAATAGGTTTTTAATTACAACCTCATGGTATTCAGCAAAACAATTTTTCTTTTCATTTACACACAAAAACACGTTGCAATGAGAACATTTACTATGAGGTTTCGACTGAATCTTTTTCAAACTACAAACCTCACACCTTCCCCTATTTTGTACGAAAGTAGGCCAATAGATGCCTCTATCATAGATTCATCTACACTCAGTTCGCGAGTACCATTATAAACCTCTTGAATTTTTTTATTGAGTGCATCAATCATCAATCTAATTTTATACAACTTATCTTTGCAGTCTCTAGGCTTTTGGGAGTTATCATTGCAATGCAGATGAGATAAAATAATAGCAAATCTGTCTCTGGGCATTGTTTTGCAGAGAAGTGCATTGTTGAGATCAGATGCCGAAGAGTAATGGTCTCTCCACGCCGGACGAGTATTGTAACCCATAAAAAAGTTCATACCTATAAATGTTAGAAGTTCCTCCTTTTTTAGGTTCAATACTTTGCCTCTCTGAGTAGCATAAAGGTTGCTTTGGTACACAATATTATCAATAATATCTTCAATCAATACTAAAAATATATCAGTCGGGGTGTTACAGTGAGCAAAGTAGTCTTCTATTACTCCAGTATCTAGAACGTATTCCGGTAAAATTGTATCTAGGTCCTTCTTTTTCCATTTACGGTTTGGTTCAGGTAATCGCTGATTAGTTCTGTGTGAGGACGTATTTGCAGACGGTAGATCAGTCTGAACACTAGATCCAGGTATTGGTGATGGTGGTACCTGATTTACAGGGCACTCCAGTTCAACTTGTTTTGAAGGCGATGATGGCGGATCTTCGGCTAAAGTATTTTCTAGAGCTCTTTCAAAAATCTCATCGAAGCCTATTGGTGAGGGTAGTTGAATATTTTCCACTTCATCATCGGACACACCTGCATCAGACTCTTCGTTACAGTCCGGAATCTCTTCTAATAGCAGGGCTTCAATTAGAGCAGTATTCTTAGTAATATCCATCTCAATGGCTAAAACAATAAAAAAATAGCTCAGAAAAAATAATAAAAAAAAAACAATAATGTTTGATAAACCAAAATACCTACTTCATCGAGTATGTGTATTATCAAAGTTCATGATTTTTTAGACTAAAATCACCTGACGGTACTTTTAAGTCCTCATCAGTTTTTATCAAATATTCTTATAAAATAAAGCGATAATATTTTATACCAGCTTTTATAAATGTACTCTGTGATATAAACAACGTAATTAGTAAAAAAAATAGTACTTACCCATGATATTCTATTTATAAACATTTTACAATTACACCGCACAGTAAAGTGAAAAAATGTCCGACCAGTTGTAACTCGCTGTTCAAATTTCTCGACAATGTCGCGCGGTAATACAAATAACGCGCTGTGATTGGCTTACGGAAACGGTACTCTAAAGGAACGTCAGTTGTTGTTAACATAAAGTTATTTCGTACTTAAGTTATTAGACGAAAAATGTGGAGGTACTTCTAAGTACCGTAAGGAGGGAAAGGGTTAAAAAAAAAATTAATAGTTAAGTAAAAGTTCCCGTAGTTGTCGAAATATACTTACCATAAAAAATAACTCTACGATACCGTGATATTAAATGACTACGGCTAAGTTCAAATAATTAAAGTTTATAAATAAATTTAATAGTCACTGCGTTATCAGTGTGTTAATATGTTACTGTATCAAAATGAATGACACATAATCAAAATACAAACCGCAAACTACAGAAAGCTTATTCGGTTTTGGCAGCAATTATGATAGACAAACCTCTGCGATATTTTAGCTCAATTGCACTCCACATTGTAATGATCTGCATGCAAAGGACTGGGTTAATTAGCGCACAATTTTCACCTCTAACACCCGTACATAAGCTTTACTATCGTTTGAGAGTAAAACAAAAGCAGGGACCGTAAGTCAACAGAATGAATGCTCTCTTGACAAGATGGCGGCCATAATTCAACGAAATTACGCCTCATAACGAGATTAGCTTCGTTTTCCTAGCGCTGGAAAAATTTACGTTTGAATGTTTTTGTTGTTTACGAACATTGCTGATAATATTTTGGGGCGACTTTTCACCTCGTAATGTCAGGTATTTGGCTTTAAAGGGGTTTTTATGTAGATATTAATGGATTGTGTTAAATGCGCCACCTACGCCATTTGTAGGGTTAACGCGTGAATGGGTGGCCGCGGTATTTGTACCCATTAATACCTGTGTTCAAATTATGGTAGACTGAAAAATAAATGTGTTTTTTTCTATTGTCAGTACCATCCAGTAGCATGTGTTCAACCCTTACTCTATAAGTAATTAGCATAGGTGTGTAATATATATTCACAGATGTATTGCTACTTTTCTTATATAATATTAAGGCTAATAACTTGAAGCGATTATTGAATACTTACCTATTTGCTTAGTCTAGTCGTCTAAATTTAACATAGGATGATTTACGAGTAGAAGAACAACAACTATTTATTACGTTATTGATGAATTTAATTGTATCCACGTTAAAAGTTTTATTTGGCGCTGAGTATCATTCAGGAAACTAGGCTGTTAATTGAAATGCTAGTTACGCTAGTTGTTTGTGTCATGTACGTGTTATTTGTACTGAATGATACACAATACCTTTTAGTGTTCTGTTTTTTTTCAACCAATTGGTTTGTTCATATTAGGGCGTACGTAGACGACAGGCGTATTTTTTATATAATGGAGTAGCAAACGAGCATGCAGTCCACCTGATGTGGCAACTGTGTTAACTGCTGCCCATGTGCATGCGTGATCCACCCCAGATAAGACTAGAATCCTAACTGAAGTCGACTACAAATGCATTGCTACCCCTGAGGACTAAGATGGAATGCCACGTTAAGTTTATCTTCCTTACCACACCATTCAAACCAGAAGACAGTAGCGCTTAACACTGCTGTTATTTGGCAGAAATAAGAGGCGAGAAGTGTTAATGGAACATTAGCAAAACTTCTATTTATACATTACAGGAAATATATTACAGACTTTTATATTATAGGAAATGTGGTCCTAAGTAACTGTAGGAGTTCATATGACAACGCGCATCTCATATTGCTGTGGGGCGTGGTTTTTAAAAAATATTTCATTGTGCTTTTACAAATGCTTCAAAAGCTAGAATCGCGCTTAAATTAGACGCTTGCCATTGCCATATTACGGTCAGTTGATATCGAGACGCTAAGACACACTGTTGTGATTGTAATAATTTAAAAAAAATGTGCAATCAGTGGAAGTCATGGATGATCTATTCCAAGATGTAGATGAAATTTCATTTGTGTTGCTTTGTCATTAATGGTGATATTGAAATGAATTTTTGGTAAAACAAGCTTAACAGTGAACGTAATATACGTATTCATGTCTGCTAAATATAAGAAATAGCGCGCGTTCGACATACTTAACGGCTGTCGTCTGAAGATACCCTTATACAAATAGGGCGGGAAAGGAATTGAGTAAACACTTTTTCGAACGGGTTTTATATACTCCTTTCTTTTGAAGATAAAAAGCTTATAAAAACAATAAGATTATCATTTTTCATATAGGTACTTTTGCTTTTTTATTTATAATATTCAGTAGTGTAGGGTTGATCACGATTGGTATACAATTATAAGGGTACCCTTATACTAATCATGATCGACATACATACATATATACAATACAAACAAAGGACGGAGAGATAATACACGAGCGATAAAGCACTTACAATCGTCGCAAACCTTCCCTGACGACTTACATATGTCTTACCGCACCCTCCAAACTAGAATACTGCAGCGCTTAACACTTGTCATATAAAATAGAAAAAGCCAACTGCCAGCCACTTGTGGTGGTACCTCCAGAGTTCCAAGGAATTCTACCACCATCATGAGGACTGCATGCTTGTTATATCAAAGAATTAAAAATAACTTGTTTGTTTCAATTTTTAACGTAGCGTTGATTTTGTATAACACAGCAAGTAAATTTAATTATTTAAATTTTATATTTCAATTCGAATTGCTCTGTAGAGGATGGACGCTAACGAGTCAGTGAAATGTAATAAAATCGCTATGTTACTTATTTTAGCTTAATTAAGAAACACGTTGAACGATATGGCAAGCGCAAATAGATCAAATGTCGTGCCAAGAATCATTGTGGTTCGACACCGAAGGCACCACCGCCACACTTTTGCCTGCCTTTTGAGTTTCTTGTGCCGCTTCTTCCCCATAGCGAAACATTTTCCGAAGCGGTGGTGGCTTGTTGACGTTCAAAAACAGTTCTGTATGAACCAACTGTGATTAAATTAATTTTATTTTGATTCTTATAACACCAGTGTAAACGTTGCTGTCTTCTAGTTTGAAGGGTGTAGGAAGGGAGACATACTACTCCGAGGCTTTCGACGTTAGTCCTCTGGGATAGGGGTAGCAACGCATCTGTGGCCGATCTCAAGTAGGATTCTAACCTTATTTGGGGTATTACGGATGCCCACTGGCGGCTGGTGCCACTTACATCAGTTGAACTAAATATTCGTTATCAATCATATAAAAAAGTCACTTTGTATGTGCTACACTCATGTCAAAATGATGGTTTCGAGTGTAGAAATAGCAGCAGTATTGTAGTTATGTATACCCGAAGGCAGAAATGGTATTTAAGCGTGACAGTTAAGTACCATTTTCATGAGACTATCCAAATTAGTTTTCGAGTATGCCTACGTATCTGCCTACTAATCTGTGATCGTTATGTTTGTAGTGGTGTGTAGTTTGTGTTTAAAGAATTCTTGCACAAAATTTATATAGCGCAAACGAGCGTGCACGCTACTCTATCTCTCTAATTGCCGGTTTCTGAGGTCATTTTATCGGTACTTTATGTATTCAATAACATTATCGGTCCGATAACTGTCAAAAATCCGTTTCTGTTCTTTTCCGTTCCGTATGTTACAAATTATTCAAATTGAAGTATTCATCTGTATGACTTCAAAATAACCGTTTTTTTACGAAATGCAAATGATAGTATAATGTTATGACAAAAATACATTTATTAACAAAACCTGTCTGTCTGTCTATATGTTGTAGCTAGACTTAGGAACAGCTGGACTGATTTTGACGCAACTTCAATTGATCGCTGATGTTACCTCGTAACTAAGGCAATTTGTATATTTAAAATATGTTGAAATTATACGTAAATAAATTTAAAAAAAGGATGAAATATACTTACGTGCCCCATTTTGTTAAAATTGTCGATTTACATTTTTTAAACGCGGGTGAGACCGCGGGGCAAAGCTAGTAACAATTATAACCGACTATGAACACTTTATGGAGCAATCGCGGCCTGTCAGCTACAGTCATTCATTAATTAAACCTGGCTATAACAACAATCGATAGTTCAATTAGGATCTAGTCGTGGAACTATAATTAATAATTCTGTTTTATCGAAGATGGAAGAAACTCTTGTACTTCGAATCCGGCATCACCACCACCTATTTCCGCCCAGAATAACTTAAATACTATGTATAACTTATATACTTGTCCGAGGCGTTTCAACTTAGTTCTCAGGGGTAGCAACACATCTGTTGACTCTGTGGTAGATCGCGGGTAGGACTCTAATCTAATCTGCGGTCGATTACAAATATCCATTAGCGGCAATGGCTACGTACCATAGGATGGACTGCGGGCTCGTATGTAAAAAAAATATATATATAATCACTCCCATCCTTATGAGAGTCTAAGGTAATACATAAGTCTAGGAGATTTGGAGTCTTCATGAGAAGTCATCCATGTTAAGGCGACACGAATACCTACAGTCAAATGGTGATGACGGTGAAATCGTCTTTTAGGGGTTACGTCCAGCAATGTGCTTTTAAAGTTCGATTGATATTACATATTATTTATAGGTACATAGGCAACGTCCCTCAGTGGCGGTTATTACTAATAGGCCGTATAGGTTGGAGTTTCGGGCGGCAGTAAATTTGGGGCATTTTTTTAAAACTTGTTGATTTTGAAAATTTGTGAAGTAATACGTTATCTAAAGTAAGGGAATGTGACGTTCTGATATAACATAACAAAATCTTTGACTACTTTTTTATTCGTTAACATATTTCGGACTATTTTAATGTTAATGACCTTTTATCCATGACAATATTATCGAGAGCGGCAAATAGAGTAACTTAGTGACTACTTTCCATCAGCTGTTCCAATCGGCTACACCGCTTATGCTACTATGCTGGCAGATCACTCGCAAAGGAGAATGGAAGTCCAGATCAAATTCGGTTTAACAGCAAAGTTCAACAACTATTGAAAATAGTCAATAATAATAAATTGGTTTAGAAAGTGCCCTCCAAAACACGGAATATCATACCAAGTAGGTTGATAGTCGTGTCAAAACAAAGTGATTACGTTTTATAGTGGAGATAAGAATTAATGTACCATAAAATCGGCCACAGTATTACGAGCCTATTATAGTAAAGTTTTGACAATTCTCAGACTAGGTGTAAGATTTGCAAAGTTTCATCTTTAATACTCTTCTTTAAGTATTTAATTCTTCCAGCGTTAACGAAATTTCAAAACAAAATTAATTTTACTGCCGTGAATATCTAACTACTTTACCTTTACTTTGTAGATGCTTTCCTGGGATTAAAACGAGTTTCCGTTTTTTTATTATGATTGAAGTGGGAATCGAGCGTGCTGTCCATCAGATGGTAAGTGACAACTGCTGCCCAAGGACTTCGATAACTACGATTCGAGTCCACATAAGATTAGAATCCTGAGATCGGTCATAGATGGGTTGCTACTCTTAAGAGGTAAGTTGAACCGCCTCAAATAACCTGATCTGATATCTTCCTCACCTTTCATTTAAAACTACAACACATCAGCACTTAACAGTGTTGTCATGTCATGTTACAATCCGGAGTCGAAACTCAAAAGGCTATACCACTTTCAATAGTCAGTATAGGGGCGATGTAGTCAGGAAAATTGGCGGTGGCGCCTTCAATATCAAACCACGAAGAGATTTTCAATTTATTTTAATTTGATTTCACAATTACAATATATATTATATGTTCATAGTGTATTGCAAAGGTCGACATTAAAGGCCAACACAAAACGGTCTAATTCAATTTAGGCTAGACCTCTGTGCGTACATTTTGAGCTGAACGATGACACCTCGTAAATTTCTCTAGAGACTGCCCCTAATATTGTTTCAGATCGTATGTGGTAGGTATAATTTGGGCCCTGAATATCGTAGAATCTACGAATAAATGAAATTGTGGGTTCTAGTTTCTTACACTATTATTTTCAAGATTGAAAACGTTTTATTTTGACTGCTTGGAGAAGGTAGAGCCCTTTATGGTTTGACTCTGGAGACACCATCACTACACCCATTGCTTTCTTATAATAACAGAGTCAAGCACTGCTGTATTCTGGTTTAAAGGGTGTGGTAATAGAGAGGTACTTATTGAAGGCGTTCATTCGGATTATCTCTGAGTTTGATTACTCATGTCCATGAGTAGCAGTGGCTCCATACCATCTGGTAGACTGCGGCTCGGTGCTACTGCTTTTAGTCGGTAAAAATCGCACATAACCTGATGTCGCTCTAGCGGCACCGGGTACCTTTTGAAGGTTTCTACCTCGTAAATAAATAATAGCCCACACAAAAAATTAATTTTCATTTCCAATTACAAAGTATACGAAAACATTTAAAGTATTTTAGATTCTAATATAGATAGCATAAATTATGAACTGCTGCTTGGAAAATATCACTAAAAACTCACCACAGGGCTACTGTTATGTTAATAAAGTTATTACTCAGCTTCAACCAAGACCCTAAGAAAGGACCTACATTGTTTGACCTATTTTGAAATTCTAAATCCTTGGGCTGAATACTTGAACAGACCCTTTGAAGCAGATTTATAATAAACGCTAAGCCGAAGGATCTCCTAAAACCTGAAAAGACAGTTTAAGTATCCGTCATCCATCTTATCCCGACGTCCTAAAATCATGTAATTAGGTGTTATCTAGGTCTTTATAACCTTAATTTATTATGATGCAAAAAGTATATTTTCAAGATTTAAAGCATAACAAGCTTGTACAAGCAGCTCTGCTCAGCTTCAAGGTGGTAGAACCCTTTGTAGTTCGACTCCGGCGGCACCAACGCCACACTTATTTCTGCCTAATAACAGCAGTGTT